>JADRCD010235481.1:0-28919 GCA_019843815.1 Montemys delectorum
CAGAAATCTGAATTCAGGTCATTATGATTGCATAGAGAGCAATTCACCCACTGAGCCATCTCCCAAGCCTTTATTCTCTTTTCATTCCTTAGAAGACATCAAGTGAAAGACAGCTAGGGTTTTGTTTTGGTTTGGTTTGGTTTTTTTCATCATATAAGTATATGAAAGCCTAGAATGGATTCATGAATTACACACATTTGTTATCCTTGGCCATTTGTGGAAGGCAAGAGTTGTGGAAGGAAGAGCATTGTCCAGGATTCTCAGGAGACCTAGAGGTAGTGTCCTTTTGAGACTTAACATAGGAGGATGAGGTTTTCTTAAAGCCAGAATCTGGCCCTCCAGATGGCTCTAGGAGATAGTAACCGCATGTTGATGAAACACTCTAAATAGGAATGACCATGGGTTGTTCATTTTTGTTCCCTAAAAGATTATAGTTCCTTCATTACTTGACACAATCCAAAGTTCTCTTAAATGAATTTAATTTTTCTGGGTCTAAAAGCTTAAACAGTCAGTCTAAGATTGGAAAACTGAATCAAACAAATGACTATTTTTGAAATCAGCTCCCAGTAAAGTAAGTCATATATGGGAACATATGATTTTCATTCTCTGAACCAGAATTTTGATATTACTAACTCAAATTTTTATTGTGTATTGCAGTCATTTAATTTCTAGGTGCTCAGTCATTTAATTTTAAGGTGGCGATTTTTGTTAATCCAAACCTGAATGGTAGTGAAGAAAGTATATAATACGGAAAATGGTGAGGGATTTGGCCTGTAGAGGAACAAAAAGTTGAAGCTGAAGAAACGATTTAGTGAAAAAGAGCAGTTGATGTGAATATAAGATTATGAGTTCACTCACATAAAAAAAAACTGGATTTGATAGTGGGCTCACCAGTCACTCAGGGGCCCTTGCAAGTAGAAACAGGAAGACTGCCAGCTTGCTGGCCATCTAGGCTTGTGGTTTTCAATGAGAGACCCTGTGTTAAAGAAACTGTACAGAGAATAAGAGTCTTCATTCATTCTCTCAGCCCAAAGATGCACATTCATATGTTCATGCATCATACACCACATACACAGAGAGAGACAAAGAGAGTCATATGAACTCAGAAATCTAAAATATTTAAAGATATTTGCAATAAATCATCTGAGAGTAAAAAGATTTCTCAGTGAAGTTTCTATAACAAAGAGGTGTGTGTGTGTGTGTGTGTGTGTGCTTAAAAAACTTCCTCATATTTGTTTTCATGATATTTTATTTTCTTTTTCATAACAATGTTTTAATTTAAAATAATTTCTTTTAAAACCATGTTATAGGTTTTAAAAGCTAAGTAATACTCCATTGTGTAGATGTACCACATTTTCTTAATCCATACTTCAATTATGGAACATCTAGGTTGTTGATAGTTTCTGGCTACTATGAGTAAAGCTGCTATAAACGTAGTTGATTAAGCGTCCTTATGGTATCTTTTGTGTCTGTTCCCAGGAGTGATATAGTTGGATTTTGGAGTAAAACAATTCCCAGTTTTCAGAGAAACATCCAAAGTGATTTCCTAAGTGGTTGTACAAGTTTGCACTCTCACTGGAACTGGAGCAGTGTTCTCTTGCTTTATATCCTCACCATCATGTGCTGTCATTTGAGTTTTTCAATGTTAGGTATTCTGATGATTATAAGGTCAAAATCTCAGAGTCATTTTGATTTGCATTTCCCTGATGACCAAGGACACTGAACATTTCTTTAAGTGCTTCTCTACCATTTGAGATTCTGCAATTAAGATTTCCTATTTAGCTCTGTACCCATTTTTATTGGGATATTTGTTTTGTTGGTGTATACATTCTTGAGTTCTTTATATATTTTGGATATTCAGCCCTGTTGTATGTAGGGGTGGTAAAAATCTTTTCCCATTCTGTAGGCTGCCATTTTGAAATTTGCAGGCAAATGGATGGAACTAGAAAATATCATCCTGAGTGAGGTAACCCAGACTCAGAAAGACACAGTGGTGTGTACTCACTTCTAAGTGGGCCTTGCCTTAAAGTATAGGATAACCATGCTACAATTCACAAATCCAAATAAAGTAAGTAATAAGGAGGGTGCAAAGAAGAAGGCTTGAAATTCATTCAGAAGGGGAAATAAAATACACATTGGAATTGTACGGATGAAGGTAACTGGGAGGAGGGAAGAGAAGGAGGGAGGGAGGTGAGGATAGGTATCAAGTGTGGGAAGAGGTGGGGGCAGGAGAGGGCTGGAAAAGAGAATAGAAAGGAGACTGGAAATCAGTGGCAGAAGTGCATCTCTGGGAGCTAGCCTGGGACCTGAGACTGGGGAGACTCCTGGGAGTCTACGGGGGGTCGGGGAGACCCCTAGAAGCTGGAGATAGGGAGCCAGAAGTGGCCACTTCCTGTAGCGAGGTGGGACTTTCAATGGAGGGAGGGGGATATTAACCCAGTCACAAAACTTTCAACCCAAAATCTATCCTAACTACAAGAAGTTCAGGAATAAAGATAGAGGAGAGATTGATGGAATGGCCAACTAATGACTGCCCCAACTTGAGACCCATCCCATGGGAAATAGCCAACTCCTGACACTATTAATGATACTCTGATATGCTTGCAAGTCAGGAGCCTAGCATTAACTGTCCTCTGAGAGGCTTCATCCAGTAGCTATTGGAAACAGATGCAGAGACCCATAGCCAAACATCAGGCAGAGCTCAGGGAATCATGTGGAAGACTAGGGGATAGGATTGAGTGAGACAGAGGGGTCAAGGATACCACAAGCAGACCTACAATTTACCTAGACCCACAGAGGCTCAATGAGACTGAACCACTAATGAAAGAACATGCAGGGGCTAGACCTAGACCCCCTATACATTTGTAATGGATGTGTAGCTTGGGCTTCATATGGATACCCTATCAATTGGAGTGTATATGGGGGGGGGTCTCTGACTCTGTTGCCTGCCATTAGATCCATAGCATACTGGCTGGACTGCCTGGTCTGGCCTCAGCTGGAGAGGATGCTCTTAGTCTGGCTGCAACTTGATGTCCCAGCGTAGGGTGGTACCCAAGAGGAGCTTTTTCTTCTCTGACTAGAAGGCAAGTGGGTAATGATGGTAAGGATTTGTAGGGATTTGTGTGAGTGGGACTGGAAGGAGAGGACAGAGGGGGCTGCAGTCTGTATATAAAATGAATAAATAAATTAATTAATGGGGAAAAGCTATGTCATAGATTTAACATAACTTTTTGTACTTTTCATTTTGGAATACAGAAGATGTTGCAATGTGGATCGTAATATTAATTTGTCATATAAAACAAGCTGCCTCTCATGTGGAGCAGCTGTCAGAGATGCAGTCTTTTTGATTTGAGGATACAGGTCTCCCAGAACTTGCAAGCCATCCCTGAAAATGCTACAATATAAAAGGGGAAAGGTTTCTGCCCACTGAAAAAGTACTAAAACTTGGAGCATCACTTGTATCTGGTCTTGATTTAAAAATAAGGATTCCCTTTTGTTTCTTATTTGACATTGTTAAATGAAAAGCAAGAAATCAGGATTATTCATCATTACTGTTTGAATGAATCACCCCTAGCAATCTTTGCTCTGTGGAGAAAAGTATTGTATAGCTTTCTTCTCTTCTCCATTTGGTAATGAAGCAAGGACCTTTCATTAAAAGTGAGACATGGTACTACTCCTTGGTTTCATTCCATGTTGGTTTGGTTAACCATTACAACTCTACACAGTGAGCAGAAGATGAGATTAGTAGCCAGTCAGGATATGGTGCCTACCACTCATTAGTCTTGGTTTCTTTGTAAGAAAATAAAAATCATCCCTTATAGATCAATGCAACTACAAACTACATTTGCAGTGTAAATTGAAGGTGGAGGCAGGTGAGCAATGGCTGCAGTAGGAGGTGGAGACAGAGGGAGTTGTGGTTGTAGTACATGACTTTGGTTTGGACTTTTCTGCATGGTAGGTTAGATTCTGCAGCAATTCCAAGTGATAGTTACAACATTTTGTTATTGTGCCAGTTAATATTCAGACTCTCATTAAATGTAATTAAAAGGGGCATCAAAGTCAGAGAAACAACTGAATAAAGAGAATTCCAGTAGGAAAGAGAAGGAAGGATGTTCTACCTCCATCCTTGGCCACTGTTTTTCTGGCTGTATGTCACTCAGGGTTAGACCTTGGCTTCTCTGGGCACCTGGCTGAGACATTGAATTCCTGACTGTTACCCATTAATGGCTGTTTTCCTCTTCAATATCTCTCCTTTGTTTCATATAAAGGAACAACACTGTGGTTTCAAAGACCTACAGAAAACCAAACAAAGAAATATTTAATCACAGCCCAGAAAACTGTTGATGTTTTGTTATATAACCTCCCAGGCATTTGTGTGCAAGCAAGCTTACATTTCTATTTTTTTTTTAAACAAAACTAAAACCATCCTCTTTCTGCCTACAAAACAGCTTGTTTCATAACATGTTATTGTTCGGTTTCCTTAGATGGTTACACCACCACCACCACCACCACCACCACCACCACCACCACCACTACCAACAACAACAACAACAACAACAACAACAACAACAACAACAAACCATTTGCCACGCTACAATGCTGGAGAGTCTACAGAGCCCTACATTCCAGTATGGTTTTCCTAAAAAACAATTGGTGCTCCACATCTTTAAATATTATGGTCAAATAAATTTTAAGAAACATAGAATGGGAAATGGGGAACCAAGCTTAGACAGTGAAATGTTTGCCACTCAGGAATGGTCCAGTCTATGGAACACAAAAGCAACTGGGGTGGAAAAGTATTTATGGTGGCCCTTGAAGTCTCAGCCCTGGAGAGGGAGACACTGGCTAAATCCACAGCCTAGTCTACTTAGCCAGTTCTAGGTCAAGGAGAGACACTGTCTCAAAGGAGGTGATACCAAAGAATTGACATCTGGGGTCATCCTCTGGCCTCCACACATATGTACATGCACTCATACATGAACCTGAACATGGGCACACATATAATGTGAACTGAAACAGTCATATTTTCTTTATAGTAGGAATCTAGAGTCTTATGAAACAAGCCAGACTAAAGATATTTTTAAAAACTGGTGGAGTTGGGTAGAGTAGTCCAAACTGGATAAAATGATACATGAAAGCTAATGATAACACAGTGAATGTGGGAATCTACAGCTAGTTTTGTGTCTCCAGAACCTTCCATGAGAAGTTTCCCTTTCAGAATCCCTCCATTGGCTTCACTTTCCTACAGTTACTACCAACAACCATTAGGGCCCAGATGTTCTTGCCTTGGATTACTGTTCTAAGCTGCCTTCCTCCTGATCTTCCTTGTTTGGGGCTCTTTTATATTCTATTTTTTCTATTTTATTTGTTTTTCTTCCTTCAAAGCCTTCAAGTTCATCCCAGGATCTTCTCAATAGATGCCTCTACTTTTGATGCATTTATACTACAGAATCTCCTTGTTGACTACAGCTCAAGATTACCTTCTTCCCTGCTCAGAGATTTTTCTTGCCCATGCTACATAGAGAATAACAACTTCTCTTCTGTCTGTCTCTTACACTTTATTGTACATTTTTTCATGCAAAAATATCTAATATTCATGTTTGTATTTTAATTGAATAACTTTCACTTAGACATTGAAAGATCCTCTAAAAAATATTAACCAGTATTCTTGAATCATTATTATGTTATTTGTAATTAAATATTCACTGACACCGTGTCAATAGAGGGTATTCCAGTGGCAGCATAGGGCCATTAACAAGAACTTTGTGTTCAACAGATGAAGGAGAGATATTAAAAATGACTGCAGGTTCAAATGTTTAAAGTGTGGGTAAAATTTATCCAGAAATGGAAGTGGTAAAGGGATAAATAGAGATACCAGAAAAAGACATGGGATGAGAACAAGAAAAAGAGAGAGAGAGAGACAGAGACAGAGAGACAGAGAGAGACAGAGAGAGAGAAAGACAGACAGACAGAGAGAGAGAGAGAGAGAGAGAGAGAGAGGCTATCTCATTAAGAAAGCAATGCTGAGCAGGCTGATCAAATAAATATGAATGTTTGAGGTAATGCAGAGAGAGAGACCCTAGAAGGAGACAGCTGGGAGATAAGGTAAATCATCATATTGGAGCAGAAGGAAAAAGGTACTGTTTCAGAAGTCAAATTCAGGTTATCACTCCTCAGATGATTATACATAGTGCAAATGAACACTTAAAATTTTTGTAGTTGAATATTTGCTATGCATGCCAGAAAAAATATAGCAAAATGATTTGATATTATAGGTTGTGATCATGATAAATATTTGTTTAAAATGTATCAATTTCACAAAATAAAGAGGACCATAAAATAATATCAATGGTATAAAAATAATGAACCAGAAAGCAGTAATCCATGAAAAGGGCAAGTACAACATAAGTATAAAACAGTTATGCAGTGCACTTATCTTTCCATACAGCTTGTCCAAAAGATGGCCCTTTCTTGATGTATAACAAGCCCAAAGCCTGGATCTCAAGCTGTGAGATCTTTCTCCTATAACATGGCACCCAAATTTCAGCAGTTTTCCTTTTCTTATTAACTTTGTACCTGAAGAGGAAGAGGTACAAGAAGGAGTGGGGAGAGAGAGAGAGAGAGAAAGAGAGAGAGAGAGAGAGATCGAAAAAGTCCAAGTAAAAACCATGGTTCGCAGCTGACATCAGTCCACATATGGCCTCTGCTTCGCAGCCTCCTTGCTGTCACAGATAGAATGAACCAACCTATTGTACCTGAACTTCACTCACTCACTGCCGTCTACCACAGTCTCCACCTCTAGCTTGACACTCCACTGCCATTTGTTCTACTCCTCAATGCCTTTAAGCTAGTGATCTTCAAACTTCAGTGTCTGTGGAAATCCCTAAGATCTGGGGAAATAGTACACAGTTGTCATTAAGGTGTCTTTGAATCTGCAACTTCAGGTTCCAGATGTAGGCCTCTTGGTTCTGCTGATACCAGTGCCATGCCAGTCCATGTCAGGAGACTCATAAGAAAACAAAGGTCACCCCCTCACATTGAAAACTGTATTTCATGAACTCCAAGTCTGCTTCAGATCCTGACAAACTCCTCTGAACCAGGACCCCTGCTCTGTAAGCTTTTTCCTCAGGGTCTGGACAAAATCCTATGAAACCTGGATAATTGTTCAGCTGCTGTTCCCAGCTACCCTTAAGGTTTATGGGCCATCAGCAGTGCACTGTTCAAAAAGCTAATGAGGTTAATGGCTGTTTCTGTGGAAGGTGGGGGCTGTGCAAGAAGAGACAGGCAGAAGGGAGCTTATAATAAAGGGATTGGGAGAGCATCTCTCATCTCCCTCCATGACATAATCCAAAAGTGATTAGGAAACCCTTAACAAGTGCAGCCTCTGCTGCTGGGATTCAAACAGTTGTAATAAAGCACACAAAGAGGGGCAGAGGTAGCCTTTCTCCTACCTCCCCATTGTTGAAGCATGTTCTCCGCCCCCAGGTCCTCCCAAAAGATCTGAGCACATGCTCTTGCTATGCATACATATCATGCCGAGGGCTCCAGAGTCACAAAACAGCCCAGGAAAACAACACCCAGTGCACAATACACTCATTGTTTTGATTGAGACATTGCTGTTTGAAATGCATTTATTTCTGCCTCTCGTAAATACTCCTCCACAGCAGGGTGAAAAAATATAATAATAATAAATGCATTGCAAATAGAGGCCCAGACATCTCGCACTTAAATTACAGTCACGTCACAGCAGCCCTATCCCATCTTTCAATTATAGTCATTAATTGAGGATGTAACCCAGAAACAATTACATCCATGAAATTCTAATGAGTCTCCTGCAGTTAATATCAAAAGCAAACAATGGGAAGTGCATGCTGGTGCTGGAGTCTAATCCAATTCTGTCGATTAAAATAAAGAAAAGCCTTTTTTTGTAGCATGTAAATCCGACTCCTTGCCTCTACTCAGTTTTCATTTCTCCAAGAGTGACAGACTGTCTGCATAGATTTGCTTATCTAACAAGCTTACCAAGCTGCCCTCTCTCAATTATGTGAAAAGCGCATCTTAAAACCCACCAGTAGGGAATATATTCTACTCATGGGACCCATCATTGAGAGACTCTCCATTTCCATATGAAAAGTCCATTCTTTGTCTACCTGACTGAAGTGGGAAAAAGCTTCAGATATTACTACAGCAACAACAACAACAATAATAATAGTAATAATAATAATCAGTATCACATTGATGATTTTGAGAGAATTTAGTGGCAGCATAACTCTAAAATCTTTTTACTTCTCTATGAATAAGTAATAAGATAACAAAAGAAAAAGAACAATACAAAAACCACAGAACTATTTTCAACCACAAAAGAATGCAATGAAAATGCACAACTTTACATTGTGTGCATTGTATTGTGTTGTGTTGTAGTATGTTTCTGCCAACTTAATATAGACCAGGGTAACCAGAGAAGAACTTTAATTTAGAAATTGTCCTCATCTAATTGGCCTTTAAGCATGTCTATGGGACATTTTATTGATGACTGACTGATGAAGGTATGCCCACACTACTATGGGAGGTAACATCCCTACCCAGGAGGGCCTGGGCTCTCTGATAAAAAGTACTTGAGAAAACCAGAGAGGGCAAGTCAATAAGCAATGATCTTCCGTGGTCTCTGTTTATGTTTCAGCCTCCAGGTTCCAGCGCTGCTTGAATTCTTGCCTTAGCTTCCCTCTGTGATGGACTGGAACTTGTAAGCCCAGTAAATCCTTTCTTCCTGAAGTTCTGCATCAGTGTTTTACCATAGCAACAGAGAAGCAAATCAAGAGAGCACTTGTGCTGCTGAGCGCATCCAACTGGTAGCAGTATGTGAAGAGTCCTCAACTCAGTCATGAGGTGGAAGTAGGGAAGACAGGAAAGAACCAATTCTACAAATAGAGTCTACTCAAAGGAGAACAGCCCCGCAGAAAGGTGAGAGTCCCAAACTGGGGATACACTGCCATTAACCCATCTATGCTAAGTTGCTGAGGATGCTAAGACCCATCTGTGGATGAGTGCTTGGGGCAGAAGAAGAAATATATAAAAGCTACCTAGACAAGTTCAAAGAAATAATATCTGACAATAGCAGGACAACTATGGAAAAGTTATATTCCTTGATGGCAGTAGCTAACTGTAAGCAGGCGGCATACTGAGAAGAGGCTGCTCAAAGCCTGTTTAGGTTCTGAGAAGCAAAGAATGTATGTCCATGTGGAAGCAACACAACCATAAAGAAGTAATCTGAGGACAGGACTGACACTGAGCAGAGAGGAACTCCTGGGTGATAGTGTTTATTTTCGAATGTCACTGATGGCTGGCTGAAGAACATCTTAACTCAGTTTGCATCTGTGGCCTTTTGGGTTGCACTGTGACTAGGAGGTGATTCTTACCACATCCGTGTTCTCTCACATGGAGGAATGTGTTGTTCTCATTTGAGTTTGAGGACCCAAAGGAAGGAAAAGGGGAAAACAAAAAATGCAAATGTAGCCATCAAAATGACAGAAATATTTCCATCAATAAAGTAATATTTATTAAAATTACCTTACTAGCTAGCAGCTAAACATTATAATCACATAATCCAATAGGAACGTGAAAAGCAAGAGTGAGTTATTTTGCAGCTATGGAGGAAGGTCACAGGCAGAAAAGCAAGACTGAGTCAACAGAGTTCCATAGCAGAAGCAATAGCAATGGGAAATGGAAAAGATAGAAAAGGACTCTGTCAAACCCATGAGAAAAAAAATCAAATGATTTCAATAACAAAGAATAAATATTACCAGGAGTGGCGGTGCATGCCATTAATCCCAGCATGAGGGATACAAAGGTAGGCAGATGCATATACATTGGAAGCCAGCCTATTCTATTTATAGAAACTTAGGTTATAAGTTTCTGGACAGCCAGGGCTATGTAGAGAGACTTTGTTTCAAAAACAAATAAAAAAAAACGAAATAAATAAATTTAAAAGTGAACAAGAAGGATGGATTGTGACATAAACCCTACAGTTTAGCATCTGTTAAAATAAAACAAACAAATAGAAAGGGTAAGATAACAAAAGAAAAGAGAGAAGTGGGAGGGACTGCAAGAATGGGGCTCAGATCTTCAAATTGCTTGTTTCTTTTGCGGAAGAACCGAGTTCAGTGCCCAGTACCCACACAGGACAGCTCACAACTTCCTATTGCTCCAGCTCCAGAGGATAAGATCCCCTCTCTGGCCTCTGTGGGCAATTGCACACACATGCTCATGCTTACGCACACACACACACACACACACACACACACACACATATATGTATATATATATACATATATAGGTGTACATATATTTACACATATATATATAATATATATGTAAATACAAATATATATACATATATATTTACATTATATATGTAAAATAAAATATTTTAAAATTATCTCTGAGTGCTAAGGCCTAAATAACATCCTATCTGGGGCTCAGGAGCATGTACTAGAGGGTACAAAAAAAATTCTTTGCAATACTGAACTCACAGCAGCTCCAGATGCCTACACCTACACAGGGTCTACACAAGAATGGACCTGTCAACAGCTGGACATTGGTGGAGGAGGACTCAGGCAGCCTTGCTCCTCACTGATATACTATTTGCTACTAACAGTTGTGAGAGAGAAGAAACCACTACCTTCAGATGTGTATCCACTGATGGATGTATCCATCAATCTTGAATGAATAGTTTCAATGTGATTTTTATGCAGGTAGCCCCAGTTAAACCAAATGAGTCACAGAAAACCAGGCGTTATGAATACTGGAGAGGAATTGGTTATTATGCGGGGGGGGGGGGGGGGGGGGTCTGGGTTGACAGGAAAGGGAGGGAGGTAAGCGAGTACATTAGGAGTTAAAAGTAACCACACAATGAATCAGCCTACATACCTATCCACTGGTGAATGGACAAATGTATCACACACCCAATAGAATGGCATTTGGTCACAAAGAACACAGCAATGTCATTTGCAGGAAAAGAGAACTGGAGATTACATCTTAAGAAAAATAAGACAGACTCAAAAAGACAAATAATGTATGTTTTCTGTCAAATGAATATAGAGTCTAGATTTTAAAAGAAGGAAAGAGAAGTGTGATAGAAAGCAGAGGATTGTTTGGAGGAAGATGGGGCCAGCAGAATGGGAAAGGAAAATGAAGCTCAAGGTTTGGGAGTATGATAGGAGCACATCATCATTACAATACATGTTGATTGTGAGAGTGCAAAATGGCAGGATTGTAATTTACTGGGAAAATGTCATAGAAATGATTGATTTTAATAGAAATTCTATATCCTGAACTCTGAATCATAGAAATGTATTGTCTGGTCAAAAAGCAATAATTACATTCATGGTGTCACTACAAACTGGTAGCTAACAATAATACAGACTATATTCTACTGTCTTGTTACTTAGACAGAATCAAATTATGATAATGTATTTTGCATAAGATAATTATATTTCTAATAAGGGTAGAGGAAGAGAAGACAGTATTCTAATAATAAGGTTTCAGTTTCATTCTCTGAGAATCTCATGCAATGTATTTGATCATACTCAGCCCATAGCTCCCACTAGATCACCCCTGCTTTCCCTAACCTTTCAACTTTGTTCATTTTATTTTTTTTAATAACTCACAAGTCCAATTTGTGCCCATATACTCTTAGGTGTGAGTCCATCCTCTGGAGTACTGCCCAATTGCAAATGTGTAACAGAATAGCAATGGAAAACAGATGGCAAGGGCAATAAAGCTACCACAGATGGTGAAGCACAGGCTATGGAGCCAAGGAGCCAGAGCACAGACTCCAGTCACAGAGAACATCACCCAGACCATGAACAACAACCAGAATTTGCCCTGATGGCTCATAACCAATAGACTATCTAGTCCTCCAATATTGCATCTCATCATAGGTTTTTTGTACCACAGGAATTTCTCACCATAATAATTGGAAGTAACTCATTTCCCAGTTTCACATGTCTACAGATGCAAACCAGTTTTTCATTTGAACAGAGCCTACTTTCAGTCCTAGTCATACCCAGTACCTACAATGAAGTTTATCGACTTATAATGATATTTAGATGTGATATTGGAGTGTCTGAGTGTGTGTGTGTGTGTGTGTGTGTGTGTGTGTGTGACATGTATCCATTTGACTGCCTATATATATATATATATATATATATATATATATATATATATGTATATAGCTTCTTGAGTCTGATATAGAATGTTATCCTCAATAGCTCTCAATCGTTTTCCTCAAGCAGATTATTCTGGTAAGGTTTTGTTGTTGACATAGACTAGAATAACCTCAGAAGAGAAAAACTCACTTAAGGAATCACTTCTATCACACTGGCCTATGGTTATGCCTGTGAAAAAAGGGCTTGGAGGTAAGTTGGTGTAGGAGGATTCAGACCACTATGGGTGGTACTGTCCCTAGGCTCAAGAAGGAGGGGTTGGTTGTACCAAAAATCTAGCTGATCATTAGCCATGAAATAAAACAGAGAGCAAGATGGTAAGCAGCATTCCTCCAGGACCTTCTGCTTCTATTTCTACTAAAGTTCTTGCCCTGACTCCTCTCAGTGATGGACTGAAATCTGTAAGACAAAATAAAACCTTTTCAGGTTTCTTACGGTCATGGTTTTATCACAGTGACAGAATGCAAACAAGAACACTTGGTTCCTTAACTGATAGGACTAGTCTAGATAGCCAGCTTGCTTTCCCAGCAGGCATTTTACCTGGTATGTATGAGGGAACTGAAAAACTAAATCTGACCCTCAGGCTTACACAGCAAGTGCTTTGCCCACTAAGTCATAGTCCAAGCCTCTTAAAATTCAATCTCAAACTTATAGTGGATCCTGTATAGGTTGGAACTATGAGGAATGTTGGGATTGCATTAGCTTAATGTATCTTGTACTTATTAAAAACATGAAAGTTTAGAGAATGGAACGTTATGAGTATAATTATAAATTCAAATTATATACATATACATATACATATACATATATTCCCTTTTTTTCCCATGCCTTCTTCCTTGGTGTTATTACCAATTCAATACATTCTGAAAGGTCTGTACAGTGATGGCTTTCAGCTGCTAATCTTCAGTCCATGCTTTGACCCAGGACTTCAGATATGTAGACAGAGCTGTCACTCAGCATCCTCATTTATCTAAAACACTCCTTAATTCTTACTTAACCCCTTCAACCTTCCTACACAGTTAATAGCAACTCTTCTCTTTATAGTAGCTTTTCCAGCCCTGTATCCATCAAGGATACCAGGAAACATTTTTAGTGTTGGCCAGCTTCAAATAGCTTCTTAACTTACACACCTTCATTAACCTCTAATACAGTATCTGAGTCCAAGAGCATATATAGCCTACCACAAAAGCTTCCTGTGTCTTTCTACATTTGTCCTCACTCCTGTGCATTCTAAAGATAGTAGTCAAAATAATTTTGTCAAAATGTTGACATTCTCTTATTATAACCCTTTGCCTCACTTCTCATCTCAGTGGAACTGAAAGCTAAAATCATCCCAGCAGTCTATGGCACCTTGCACAAAATATCCACTCCCACCTCCATCTCTGATTTAGCCTCTAGCCTCCCTTCCACTTGTACAGTTTGCTTTTGAAAGGACTATCACCTTTCACACTGTTGGGATATGCTGGGTAGTGTTCCTCTTAGAAGTTGCGGTGGTTTGAATATGTTTGGCCCATGAGAAGTGTCACTATTAGGAGCTGTGGCCTTATTGGGGTAGGTATGGCCTTGTTAGAGGAAGTGTGTCACTATGGAGGTAGGCATTGATATATGTGTCTGTGTGTGTGCATTCATATGTATACATATGCATATATATGAAAAATATATATGCTCAAGTTGGCTAGTGAGATTTAGAGTATCCAGCACCATGTCTGCGTGTACTCTGCCATACTTCCTGCCATGATGATAATGCTCTAAATCTCTGAAACTGTAAGCCAGTCCCAATGAAATGTTTTCCTCTATAAGAGTTGTCTTAGTCATGGTGTCTCCTCACACCAATGGAAAGCCAAACTAAGACAAAAGTCTTGCTGGCTGTCTCTCACTCACTCTACCTGGCTGAATATCCAAAAAATAGCATGATTCACTCTTTCATCTCTGTTAGACCTGGGTATAAACTTGTCATATGTATAAAGGTGCTCTCATCAACTCTAGGAAAATTGAAGGACCAAATTCTAACTGTCCTTTTTCAACACACACACACACTCACACACACACACACACACACACACACACACACATATATACACATTCACATTCACACACATACACACACATATACACATACACACACATACACATGAACATACACACGTATGCATTCACACATGTGTGCATATACACATGTACATACACACATACATTCTTACATGTACACACACATACACATACATACATATACACACTTGTACATACACACATACAAACACTTTCACACACACATATATACACATGAATACACACACAAACACATATACACACATATACATATATATATACATGTACATACACATACATGCACACATACACACTCACATTCTCACACATACATATACACACATGTGCACATACACATTCTCACACATACACATATATACACATGTGTACATACACACATATGAACATGCATGGGCACACATGCATGCATGCATGCATGTGTGCATATGCATATACACACCTATACACATACACACATGTGGATGCACACACATACACACATGTGCATACACACACATGCACACACATACGCATGTGCCTATACACACATTCACACACTTGCACATGCACACACACATTTACACACACATATAAACACACATATACACACTCATACACATGTGCCTACACACACATACACATAAATATGCACATATACACACACATATACATAAACACATACATACACATACAAACACACACAAAAACACAAACACATCTAAGTGCCATAGAAGGCTGTATTTTCTGGGTTTTCTTACTGCTGTCTCTGTTCAATATCCCTAGACTGGTGCCTGCCACAATGTTGAGATTTATTATATTACAAATATTAATATGTTGAGCAAATGAATTAATACAACAGGCAGAAGAAACATATTCAGCTCATTATACTGAAAACCCTGTCACATCTGTGGCTGCTTTTTCTATTACCTCTCATATTCTAAAAGTCCCTTTACTGAACATGTGTTGTTTGGCTGATGAATTCATTCTATATTGCTCTGAAGTTACAAGTACTGATTTTGATCTTTGAAAACAATCGCAGGGGGAGGGACACCAAAAACACTCATTTGTTCAAGAAAGGAAAGATTGTATAGTCGAATCAAAAGGTATTTGATTGCTTCTAATCCCTGAGAGTGGTTCTAAGTGATTTGCAAAAATTTGTCGCAAAATTTTTCATCTAGGCCTCAAGATTTCACTTGTTCAACCATAAATTCAAATACTAGAAAGTAAACATGCTTACTATCATCATTATACTGTCCATACATTTTTTATGTTATAGAAAATATAGTTATTATTAGTAAGCTTAAAAAGAGCAAATTTAGATCATACATGTTTAAAACAATAGTAACAGCTTTACTTTTGTTAAGCTAACAAATAATCAAAGGTAAATTTCACACCTTTACTCATGAGGTAAAATCAACCCTCACCAAAAGAGAGAGAGAGAGAGAGAGAGAGAGAGAGAGAGAGAGAGAGAGAGAGAGAGAGAGAGAGAGAGAGAGAAGTGTAAACAAAGAACATCATAAGATGTTTCCATTATAGGTACATCTATTTACTTGTGAATCAGCCTATCAACTCAGCCAGGTACCATGTCTTATTGAGAGCCTATTGTGGGAAAGAGAGAGAAAGAGAGAGAGAGAGAGAGAGAGAGAGAGAGAGAGAGAGAGAGAGAGAGAGAACTAAAAAACCATTGGAACAATTTTGCTGTTATTGTTGTTTTCAAAAGTGAACAGAACAGGTATGGTCCCTGCCTTGCAAAAGTCTATAATCTAAGAAATAAACATTTGGGTACACTTGGAAATTTAGAGCCTCACAATCATTCCAGACATTTGTAATAAGCTATTCATCTTGATACTTGGGTGCCCAAGAGACATATTCACATTTAGAATTGTACCATAGTTTTCATTCTTTACTTAAGCAGCTATAATAATAATAATACCCTTTTTATACCAATTACATTTTGAAATGTATAAGTCAAGAATTGGCATTCACAGAGAATGACAGACTAATTCAAAAAAATTATTTAATTTCTGTTTTGTTTGGTTGGTTGGATGATTGGTTTGTTGGTTGGTTGGTTGGTTGGTTGTTTGGTTGGTTGGTTGGTTGGTTAATTGGTTTTGTTGGGTTTGATATTTTTTTTAATGCTAACTGGAAACAACAGCAAACTTCTGAGAAATGACTTTTATAGAACCCCATCTACATCTATTTTCAGAGTAATTTGACTCATGGAAAAATAAATGGCATTCTTTAGCAATCTCTGAGAATGAGCATTATAAATATAGCAGAGTAACACTTGTAATTCCTATGGAAAGGAAAGCAAACAGTTCCACTTCAGCTCTGGGTGCAAGTCAGTAAACATTGCACATAAAGCCATGTGCAATTATAGCTCTTCGTATACCTTGGAATGCTTCTAAACATTTATGGTCTTTGTCAGGTCAAGAAAAGAATGAGAAATACACATTTTGGTCTACTGCATAATCTCACCAAGGCAGTTCTGGTCCTAATACTGTCCTGTGGTTGGTGAAATGCAGAGGCTCACCATCTGTCATCAACAATGCTGTCAAGAAGATTTGGAAAGTTCATGATTGGGCTTTGGCAGTGTTCTTTCCGTTAAAATATTGTTGGAAGAGAACCTGGGAAGTCCTAGGGCATTTAAAGGAGACACAAATGTCTTAGCACATGGGCAGCCTGAGACTGGGTATTCAAGTGTTTTATTTAGCAGAGTCACAGATTTCAGGCAAGTCAATAAAGAAGAGAAAAAATGCTGTGTGTGCATATTGAAGCATATATGTTAGGCTCTACAATAGAGCACAGTTAGGCAAGTTGTAAAGTTGGCATTGGGAACAAGCATCTGTCAAACATATTAGAGGAAAGGCCCCTCCACACTGAAAGAAGGCTAAAACAGAAGTGCAATTAGAGGGATGTCTGATGAGAGGCAAGGGTTAGAAGGAAGCCTCTGCTTAGCTGCCTTAGAGAAAGGGCTTTGCCCAAATTAAGTGACTGTACATACCAAAGTGTGTTCATATCAGGTTAGGAGAGACAAAAATTGAGCCAGTGCTGGGGTAAGAATAGAAAACAAGGACATTCATGAGGGAAGAATCACAATTAAAGGCGAAATGAGAGACTTTTATTCAGGGCTAAATAGAACATTCTAGAAATATCTCTCATTCTTGTAGGGTCTAGAAAGTAGGTAAGCAGATTTCACTGTGGACAACAGACACACAACAGTCTCAGGATGCAGTAGATTCAGCTTCTGCGTATCCTGGGATTGTTTCTAGAACCATTGGGATAATTGACCAATAAAACTTCACTAGCCAACAATCCTAAGAAACATCCAAGCCCAGATTTCAAGCCATGCTGGCATGTATAGCTATGCAGAGGGACAAGGGGGATGAAATTTAAGCTGTGCTAATGACATTGGCCTGAGAGAGTGTGGTTGTAATCAGAGTTTATTAAATGCTCAAGACTTCATTTTTTGATTGGGAAAATAAGAGAAGAAAAAACTATGCCATAAGAGTTTTTTTTTTCTCTTTAAAATAGCTTTGTAAGAAATTATTTAGACTTGTAAGTACAAGATGGGTAGAAAAAGGACTCAGCGTTAGATAAGGACCCTCCTCAAAAGAATAAGCTGTTGACTTTCGGTATAAGATTAGTAAGATTGTGATTATTTTTCTTTCTTTTCTAATGATGTAAAATGGGGATAACAGTACTGGTTTCCTGGGACTATAGTAAAGATATGCTGCTGGAAGTGCAAAAAGGAGGAAATAGTCAACAAGAGATCAAATCAAATTAAAACTTCATTTGAATATTCTTAAATAGCACACAATATATATGCATATACGTTTATGCATAGGTAATCATTACCACTTAAATGAGGCATCTTCCTTCTTCAAATGTACAAGAAAGAGATTAACACTCATCAATCCAAATTGACTTAATGAAGCTTGGTTGGAAGATGACTGATGATTTAAATGGCTTCAGGCAAATGGGTCTCTTTAGCTGATAGAGCTTTATGCTCGGTTTATTATTTATACTTACATGTGTCTTGGGTAATTTTGAATACATTTCACCGAAATGTATATCTATTTCCTGATTATCTGCCACTGATAAGATTATTTTCTTTATGTCTTTTATGTATCTTTGATGACCAACTTGATGGTCTAAGAGGGAAGGTGGACAGAGATTCCATCATTATTGAGTGCTTTCTTTCAACATCCATAGATGCCTTATGGATATGATGCTTTCCTGAGAGAAAGTGAAGGTACTTTAATTCACTAGTGGAAAACACTAGGCCATAAGGAAAAGGCGATAGGATTTGCAGAACACACTGTGAGGGTTAACCTCAAGTGTAGGATTGATCCAGTTTGGAATCAACTAAGAGAGGTACCTATAGATGTGCCTTCAAGGGCATTTCAAATGAGGATTAGTTAGAAGGACTACTCTACCCTAGAATGGTCAACACATTATGGTAACAGAAAAAAAGTACAAAGGTCTGAAAGGAAGATCAGTGCTGATTGCTTGGATATCTTCATCTCCTCCTGTTAAAGATATCTGTCCTGTTGTTGGTGCTTCCTGTCATGGTCTACTGATGTCATAACCTAGCTTCTTTGTCCTTCCACCACTGGATAAAGACTGGAGTTCCAGAATCCTCCTGGTCCTCCCTGCTAGATTGGGACTACTAAGACATCCAGCTTTATGGACTCATTGCTACCAGGTTCTCAGCCTCTCCAGGGTGCGAATGGCCATTGCTGGACTACTTAGAGCAATCAGGATAACTATCATTTGTAATATATACTCACCCCTGATGGTTCTATTACTCTAGAGAACCCTTCTCCCCTCTCTCTCTGACACACACACACACACACACACACACACACGCACACACACATGCACCCATCCATTTAAACACAATTTTGAAGACTCCTTAAATAACAAAGAGAACGTGTTAAGAAACACAAACTGATTGTCTTGTTTCAAACATACACACATACACTCACAAAATAATCCACTTACTGCACCTCATTCACCAATCCTATAACAGCACTATCAAACATTTATTTGGAAATCTAATTCTTAAGCCACTGTTTCTTTCAGAAGTAAGAGAAGCCAGAGTTTTCTCTAATTGTGTATGTATTTTCCTATATTGCCGCTAAAGCCATGCCTTGTCAGGCAAGAATAGTTAGTAAACTAAAAAATAGCATTATATTTCCATAAGTAATTACTTAATTAATGCCTTCTGTCTTGATTATAGCTTTAGTGAATGAAAATATCTTTCATTTGAATTTCCACATTCCTTAGATACAAAACTCCAAGGAAACAGTTTCTTTAAATAATAAGCAGCAATTTTAAAAAACCCACTCTGGGAATCCATCACCACACCAAGCAACAGAAACCATCCAAAAAAATCCAGTAGTTGGATTTTATAGTAATGATACATTACTTTCATCAATTTTCAGCTTGCAAAAACTGAAGGTCATCAAACAGAACAAAATTCATATCTTTCTCAGTAGTAGATTTCCAAAGGGATGTGAGTAAGCTGAATGAAGTAAGCAAATAGAGGGGTTACATGACAAGACAGCTCTGGCACAGTGAATATTTGCTTCTTGCCAGGAGCTGTTGTCAACACTTCAATGCCTACAGTGACTTCCTCTTCACAACCACAGTGGTGTCACACAATTGTCATGTGGAAGCATAAACACAGTTCAAAACAAGAAGGTGAATGACCTGGTCTACTCTACCTACTTGTTATAGGCAGGTTTTGACCTCACCTCAGGTTGACTCCAGTACTACTGTGCAACAAATACATCTTCACAAACAAACCTATTTAAATTCAAGCCTACAGTTTTTTGTTTTGTTTTGTTTTGTTGTTGTTTTGTTTAGCTTGTTTCCTGCCATTCATATTTTAGAAGATTCTGTATAATCAGAGAACCCATTATGCATTTAAAGCAAGAAGGGACACATTGGCTGTTTCGTTAGTCAGGATTCATTGGAGAAATAGACTAACATATATCTATTTAAAAGAAAGGTTTAGGCTAAGCACCTAGCTCGGTAATTTTAGAGGCTGTCTGGTCTTTAACCAGAAAGATAAGCCAACAGGCTTATCATTCAAAGTCTCACATTCAAAGGTAATCTACTAGCAGAATCCTTTCTTCCTCCACAAAACTCAACATGTTTTCAGACTTCTATGTTCAACTGTTTAGAAGTGACCCACCTACATTATAAAGAGAAATATGTTTCATTCAGAATCTAACAATTTAAATATCAATCATATTTGGGGAAAAAGCTTCACCGATCTACATAGACAAGTGGATCTCAACTTCCCTAATGTGGTGACCCTTTAATACAGTTCCTCATGTTGTAGTGACACCCAACCATAAAATTATTTCATTGCTAGTTCATAACTGTAATTTGCTACTGTTTTGAATTATAATGTAAATGTCTGTGGTTTCCAGTGGTCTTAGGCAACCCTTGTGAAAGGTCATTTGATTGCAAAGGGATTGCAACCTACAAGTTGAGAACTACTGATCTAGACTAACATTTGACCAAGTATCTGGGTACTGTGGCCTCATCCCATTAATATGTAAGTGAACATTACAACTATTCCTATGTACAGATTTGGGTATTTGTATATTGTGACTGAAGCAAATTATCAAACTTCTTAAAAGGCAAAAATATTAGTTGACTATGAAGTGACACTCACTGATTACCAAAATAGTTTAAGACTGTTGTCTAGCTGGGTTTCAGGTGCTAATGACTGAAATCTCATTCTGTCTGAGGGATGACCAGTCAAAGCAAAGAGACATACATAGACACAACTATATACACCTTGCTGAAGGCTAACCTTGAGATGTGGCTGTACAAGGAGATAAGAGACAGAGAGAAGTACTTCATCAAGTCCATGCAGAAGCTGGGGAAGAGTTCTATAGAAAAGGTAGCATTTAGGCTCCCTCTAGTAAGAAAGTGACTCCCTTGGAAGTTGAAGATTGAAGAAGAAATACACAAAGACACAACAGAGTACATTCAGGATTTATAAGAAGTCAGCTGAAATGAAGAGCTATGTGCCTGGTGGAGCAAGAAGGATGAGAATAGCTAGGATTCATGCTGAAGATTTGAACTTCATGAACAAGCTAATGAGAAATTATTAAAGGTTCCATCTATGAAGATGACATACGGGTGGATTCTAAAAAGATGCTCTCAATGTCCTTGGGAGACTACAGCCTGGGCTGTGTAGTGAGAGAGGTGGTGAAAGAAGGAGGAAAGAAAATGAACAGGTAAGATGATGATGGCAAGACAAAAAAGAATGGAATTCAGAACTGAGGACAGTCTGATATTTCTAGAGAACTCCTGGGTAGATGTTGGGCACCATGAGTTTAGGTGGAAATGATAGGAATAAAAGATCTGAGGACAGATTTGAAGGTGGGGAGGAGATAAATGCATTCATTTGCACCAAAGGTGGAGTGCACTGGATAAAGCTATATAACCTCAAGAGAAAAATGAAACTTGAAGTGACTTAGTAGGGTGGGTTTTGGTAGTGATGCCACAAATTGACACTGTCTGAAGAAACAATGGAAAAAAGACCTTTGAGGGAGACAAAAGAGGTTACTCTTGAAAGTGTTAAATTTGAAATGGGTAGATACCAAGAAACAGAGTATGAAGTAGGAAATATGCATTTGGGACAGGGAAGGGAAGACCCCAAAATAGACAAGCACTAGGAACACTCATTGGATACAATTGCCTGTGGCAAATTGTTGCCTAGCCTCCTTGATGCCAGTACCAAGCTGCAGATGAAGAATAGACAAAGACAAAAAGCATAGACACACAACTGCCAAGTGCCTTAACAAGTTGCTAAAACAATTGGCACAGCATAGTCCCAAATGAAAGCATCATTAAGTATACATGCAAAAAAGTATACATGCTGTGTAGAACAATACACAGCAACAATGAAATTGACCAGTAGACTTAGTCTTTGTACTGCTTGGCAGTACTAGACTTACAAGCACTGTCCCTGTTCCTGAATTATCCTGTCTGACTCTTAGAACAACTCTATGTTGGCATGTAGTTTGCATAAAGTGTAACAAACGCCCAGGCAGGTGATATTTGCTTGGTCTGAGTCAAACTAGTGGCATATGGTGGTAGTAAGAATAGAAAATAGAGTCTAACTTCAAAGATTGTTTAGGTAAGACCATCATTCTGGATGCTTTCCTGTCTCTGCTGGTACTGTGGATAGCGTCTCTTGCTCACTCTTTTGATAGACCTTAAGCACTTTGACAAATTTTCAATATTGAATTTCTGGAGAAAAATATTCAAGCTTAGGATGGAAACCCATATCTGTAAACTCCCAACTCAGATAGTTGAGGCAGGAGGACTTTGAGTTTGAGGACAGTCTGGGTTACAGAGTGAAAACCTGTCTCAGAAAAATAAAAAATAAAAAATAAAAAGAATTACAAGTAACAGATTTTTAAAGGAAATAGAGCTACCAAGTGCACATACTTCTAAAGATTTGTGGGGAAGAAACTTCTGGAACAATTTGAAGGGTGACTAATCTAAAGAAAAGCTATTGACTTGTTTCACTTTTTGCTTAAGGGTGGGCATGTTTATTTGAAGGCTAAAGCGGTATATACTGCTAATGAATAAAATAACTTAAAGAGACATAGAAGATAAGATGAAAGACATGTAGCAGTAGCTTGGCTAAACTACTTTGTGCTCCTGATGGGTCACACATGAGCACCCGCCCAAGAGCTATCTGGGTTTGCAAATGAAAGACACACACACACACACACACACACACACACACACACACACACACACATCAGATAATTTTAATATGCCTTGACTAGCTCAAAGGCTGAGCAGTTCTAATCCTCCCTATAGCTAGCACTCATTTCCCTCTGGTACTCCTGGTTTAACATCTTCTAATTCTATATTGTATCTTTGTTGCCCTGGCTCCTTCTAGGCAGCCCCCTAGTCTCTGCTGCCCCAGATGCTTCTGGGCAGCCCTACCGGTGTTGCATTCATTCTCACCTACATTTTTGGATGATTTTCCTTCTGCACCTCTAAATCTGATCCATCTCCCTCCAAAACATGGTCATTCTCCCTTCCTCTCTTCCAGTACCTAGCCTATGCAAATACCCAAGTCCTACCACAGTCTATCTGCCCAGCCATTGGCCATTGGCTCTTTAGTGATCAATCAAAAAACAATTGGGGACAAGGACCTTCAACATTTGGGCATGTAGATTTCCAATTTGGGGGCTGGGTTAATTCAAAGCATTAAAACCAATCCCCAACAAAGACAAGTTTCTAGATTTCAGTATAGTGTTTCTGCAGAACCAATGTGAAAGAACATTCTAGACTGTATTGGCAGAATTCAGATGCAGAAGGATCTGTATGAAAGGTACTGTGTCAATGAACTAGGAATCAGGAGCAGCATCAAAAGAAGGGATCTGGCAATTAATCTACACACAAGTATGATTTATTTGATATATAAAAAAATGTTAAGATATTCTCAAAAAATAATTGGGGACATGGAGTGAGTGCTTGAAGGTCCATGAGAGGACAAAAACCTTCCTGTGGGAGGGGAATCATTCAAGGGGTCTGGGCAGTTTAAGGATAGGGTGGGACAGCAGAGGGCCCCTTGCTTGTTTTGGATGTTTTGCTTCCTTGAAAGTCCTTGCACTAGACCATGATTTTCTTCAACACAGAAATTCTAACTTCATTCCTGAGATCTCAGTGCTCAAAACAGAATCTACAGCAATCTACTTCAGATTGGGACACAGCAACTCTTGATTCCAAGTCTCTGACTCTTGTATTCAACTGCTAAATAAAACTAACTATTTATGTTAGAGGAGCCATAAGATGCCCCACAAAGGTGGGCTAAATGCTTAGGAAATGTCTATATTAAATTTGAGTAAGGACAGAATAAACTCTGTCACTCTTCTCAGGTTAGGAGACCAAGCAAGTATTTTGTAGTACTTGGTAACTAAATAGGTTTGTTATCCTGTTCACAGGGTGGCTGAGCAGCCTAATTTAATTGTCTATGTGTCATAGAATCCATTCCCAGGAAATCTGATAAGCTCTATCTGGTCCTACTGCCACTAGCTTGCCTAACGTTTGTTAAAGAGCCTCATTTATTTCTGATCATGAGGATGACATGAAGTCCAAAGCTATGACTGAAAAAATCTTTCCTTTCTTTTATCTATATGCTGTCATGCTTCTATCTCAACTGAATGTGGCAAGAATAGAGCATGAAGCAGGGGTGGGAACATAAGGGGTCATTGGGGTTATTTTATTATTTTCTTCAACTAAATCATGGAATTGGTCAACATACTACTGCTGGGTATTTAAAGGAAGCTAAGCAGGGACATGGGCATCCTGGCCAGACAGCTTAGTTCCATTAATAGACAACTGTGAGGTCAGGAGCAGCTCAAACTTTACAGAGTGCAGGTTTCTGAGCAAGGTGGGGTTCTGCATGTTGGCTGACATTCGTTTGTTAGTATTCAGGCACAAAGAGCCTTCTGCTCTATGTTTATTACTTTGTACTCTTCTGAATTGTAGCCATGGTATCGAACCTGGATTATATAAGCTTTTAAGGAATGTGCTAGGAAAGACATTGCAGTTGAATGTGCCACTTCATTATCTGTTGCTCCCCAGGGGATGCTTGCTTCTGGTGCCCACGACATCTAAGCAGCAAGAGGAGCTTCCTGAATACCCCATACTTTTCCTATCACTCCACTTGTGTTGCAGTCTCAAAAATATGATGAAGTTACATTCTTCTTTGTAAAAAGAAAGATAAATGCTCTCCATAACAACACAAAGAACCCAAAGATGTTGGGAGCATTAGTTTTACTTCTCTTTAATCTTCACTATGATAAAGAGGACTGAAGATCAGGAGCTCAACTTTAGAGTTGTACCCAGCTCCCCACTATCTGTCTTTTTTTTTTCCTTCCCAGTCTACAATCCTGGAAGAGGCTACTATCAAGGTAGCATCAAAGCCTTCCTAAATAATGGATGATGAGAACTTCTCATAGAGCTAGTTCCTTAAATTATGGAAATGACAAGGACATAAAACCTACACGAATCTTTCTGTGATTTATTTAGCGAGCATCCTGAGCTAAGCAGCAGCTGAGTGAGTGTGTCTGCTGAGTTACACACATCAAAATTTAATTAAGTTTCTGACCTAATGTCCCCCTGGCTTCATTGATTAGGGAAGTCACGAGTGGACTATGTCATTCTCAGGAAGATAGGCTAACTGTGAAGTCTGGGCCGTCTCTTTCTATTTCCTTTTAATCTGGGTGTTCTTTTCAAGTCTCATTAGATCATTATGTGTGTTACAGCAGTATTAATCTTTTTTCCAAGAAATGAACTTTTCAAAATTGTGCATTTTTAGTGACTTCTGGAGTTACCATGGCAGCTTCATTATAATACACAGAGATGAACATTATCACAGCTCTGCCATATCTATCCAGGGTTGTCAGAAAATGAGAATCCTGCATAAAAGTACATTCTCTGATTGGGTTTGTGAAACTTAGCAGGTCAAGTGCTGAGGCTTTCAGTTCAACGGTTTTAAATGAAAAGCTTTCTATCATGTACCGTACACATCTTCTTGATGACTGACTGGCCCTCTGTCAGCAATGGCTAATTGTATTTAGAGATCTACAATGGTAGCCAAGTCTCCCTTTTCCATCCTTTGCTGGCTGCTTGACATGTGTAAGGACACTAAGAGCCTTTTCAGACCCTAAGTGAGTAGTTTTGTCACTCACCTACCAGGAAGGATAGACTATATAGGCATGGCATCTATGTAGTCTTGGCCCTATGTTCTGGGCAGTTAGAAGTGATGGAGGAATTCATACCTGCTGTGTGATAATTCTAGTTTGTCCTCCTGAAAGGTCCAGGAATGATCATCTTCCTGGCCTCCAGCTCTATCAAATCTTTCCTTCTCCTTCTCTGGTGGATCACTCACTACCCTGACTGCATGCTTCAGGAGGTTCCTTCCCTAAATGGTTCTAGGGATCCAGCAGCCAATATTTAACATACATGGTGGTACCTATAGTCACAGGTTCTACTCAACATCTCTACACAACTGAGTTTTCTCATCTCTAAAACAGTGTTGTGAGGATGAAGCACAATTGTATGTAGGAAGGAAATCATGGAATCTCTAATTCATAGAAAGAATTTAAAAAGTTAAACAATTGTATGTAGGTTGATAGAGATTGTACATAAAAAGAAAAGTACTGTTTTAAGAATTGTTTTCAGATCTTGACCTTTTACTTTGGTGAACAGGTTGAGATCCTGTGAAATGATCACTTACCATATGTGGTATCCTTTTGTGCTTTCAGCAGTGTGCAAAACCTGCTGGTTAAGACATCAGAGTGGCTCATCCCATAAGTAAATCTATAATGAAATCAGAGATTGGGGGTATTCTGGTATTCTGCATAATATACCTGGTAAAGACTGTGAGACAAGTTTCCTGAAAAGACTATGACTTTGGATAGAGTTCAGATCCTGCTTGAATCATTAGGATACTCTTAAAATGTGAAGTTTGACTCTTATCATCTCAATCTGTCTTTAAACTTGGAGTAGCCATGGCTCTTCACAACAATACCTGTAATCTGAGAAGCTTCTTTTTCAGAAGATAGAAATTGATACAGAAGTCCATAGCTGCTCAATGAGAAGATATAATAAGAGAGAATATTCAACTCTAAATGAGACATCTATAACACACACGCACATGCACACACACACACACACACACACACACACATGCACATGTCCACACTCCTACCTGGTAAAGTTTTCACTAGTCATATGTTGTTTACACTTCAAGTTTGCATATAGTAGTATTTACTATAAAATAAGAATACTACATTTTAGATCCATTTCTAAAGACAGCTGTAGACTTTACTCTCTAATGAGGCTCAAATTTAAAACAATAATGAAAAAGTAAAGCAGAAAATGGCAGGCTTGTTTTCATAGAGACTAAAAATCATAAGTGAGTGTGAGCCTTACCCTGTCTTAAACCATGTTGGAAGCAAGAAAATGAGAGAACAAGTGGAGCTAACTGTTTTTCCTGCTCTTCAAAGTCACTTCTCTGCCACCTCCAAACATTCCTATGTCTTAAAATAATAAGACTTTTGTCTTTTCTAGCTAACATTACCAAGAACTCTGTATTTTCTTAAAAATTACTTTCAGACCTTAAGCAAAGCCTCCCTTCTTCCCGGAAACAGCTTAAAGTACTGATCATTCTAACTCAGCCTCTGTTTCCTCAGTAAATTGGTCAAAGAACCAACTCCATTTCCCCTTTGTCCTGGTGAAGAATACACAAACCATGAGACACTGATGACAATGTCAGCACCTAGGCCTGTATTAGCTTCTTTTGACTGAAGACTGATACAGTAGAATTCATGTTGGTCTTCTACCCCCTATAGTGGGCCGTTGAAAGTGTCCATTGGTCTTTGAGGAATAAGTTCTGTTTATCTGACCAAGCCTTCCCTATCTCTTCCTTCCTTCACTTGGGGTTCTCTATCAGGATCTATTGTAATCCTTACAAGGAAACTTGTTAAATCTATCTGACTTGTTCATATTAGAGGCCATCAGTATGACCCCCATGTCCTGTTTTGTCTAGAGCAATGAGAGTGATTAGAAAACCATGATGATGTATAGAGAGGGAGCTGAGCCTACTACAGTGAGTCAGAAACATTTGCCTTTGAAATGAGGTAAGTGGAGCTAAGATTTTGCATGAGACAAATTAGAGATGATATCTCAAGACCTGTAATTTTCTTTTAGAGAACATCTGTTGTCTGAAGGCAAGCTGGCAGGTCACATTGCTACCAGAAGCTGAGACCATTCACAATAAGACCAGCCTCAGCAATTAATGTAAAAAGCAGCCGTACTTAACATGCAAGCCTTGTAATTCTGAAGGATATTGATGTAATTTGTTGAGAGAGTAGCACACTAACTACCATCAAGATTGTCAAACAGTTCTATGATTCTCCCACAAGGGGGGGAGGCTCAATTTCACCAGTGCACAACACATAAAAACACTCTCAACTTTTAAGATAAACATTGTATTTCAAAGGATCTTACCTGAATTCAACATATATATGTTGAAATCTTAGCTACAAAACCAATTATTTCTATATTGGTTGTAAAAGTATAAGTCAAATATCCACCAAAATAAACTGGTTTCAAGATATTATAACATTGGTTTATGGAAGACTATGCCACATTAAAAATAATAAGGCTCTTGATATAGAATCAAGAATGTTCCCATTAGAAGCAGAATGAAGAAAACATGCTGAGTGTGTGTGTGTGTGTGTGTGTGTGTGTGTGTGTGTGTGTGTGATATTATTTAGCTAGTGGCATATTATTTAGCTAAAAGCTCAGCATTGGTAGCTTGTATCTGAAATCCCAGTACTTGAGAGGTTGAAGAAGGAAGATTGTTGTGAGTGAAAGACTAGCCAAGACTACAGCATGAGACTCTGTCTCAAAAAATAAATAAAATTAAATAAATGAGGGGCTGAAAGAATATCTCAGCAGTAAGATGTGCTTGGTGCTCTTCCAGGGGACCCATGTTCTATCCTTAGCACCTGCACTGGGCACTCCCAACGGCCTCCAGCTCCAGAAGAATATGGCACCTCTGGTATTTGGGAGCACCTG
>JADRCD010235482.1:0-24365 GCA_019843815.1 Montemys delectorum
CTCACACTCTACAAGCTCTTTTAAAACTCAAACAACAGGCTAAAAGGTTGCTGAGTACAGCAATATAATTGAATATAAATTATATACCATGTATCTAAAAATCAAGTTTATGCTTTACCAACAGAAACAAAACCATGGAAAATCCTGTAACACAAGTCAGTTGGAAATGGTAGCACACACTCATAACTCTAGCGATCAGGCTGCAGAAGCAGAATGAGTGCTACTCTGAGGCCAGCCTGTACCAAGTACCAAGTTCTAAGACAGCCTGGTTATATGAAAAGACTCTGTCTCAGAACACCCCAGAGTTCCAAGCAAAACCCACAATGTTCCCCAAGCTGTGAATACACAATAAACCCCCACCTCTTCATCCACATGATCTTGGCTAGTCTTTTCTTCCTTGGTCCTTTGGGATGCTATTTCCATAGCCTTTGAAAGAAAGCAAAACAATTATTTCCCTTTACATCTACCCTAGAAGACACATTTTCTATTTTGTAATGGACTATTTTTTTAATCTTCACAGGTGTCACATCTTCACACCTCTCCAAGTAACTAGAGTGAGCTTCTACAATGTAGGTTGGCTCTCTATCAAAAGACCTGCCAGTCATTTTTAAAAAAACTAGAATAGACTCCTCTAGTCTCAAGGTATCTTTAGTGCCTTCTTCAAAAATCAACCCTGGGGTGTAGCTCCGTGGTGGAGTACTAGCCCAGGATCTACAAAGTCCCACACCCGCACCAGTATCATTCACACCCACACCCAACTCTTGGCCAAGAAAGGAAGAATGGTTTCTCTAAACTTCACTTTAAACTATTGCAGATCTTAATCAGAAGAAATCTGACACTCAATCGTGAGCCACACGACAGGTGAATGTGTGCTCCTATGTCCTGAACTGTGAAAGGTCAGGGTGAAGTGAGCCACATGACAGGTGAACGTGTGCTCCTATGTCCTGAACTGTGAAAGGTCAGGGTGAAGTGAGCCACATGACAGGTGAACGTGTGCTCCTATGTCCTGAACTGTGAAAGGTCAGGGTGAAGTGAACCACATGACAGGTGAATGTGTGCTCCTATGTCCTGAACTGTGAAAGGTCAGGGTGAAGTGAACCACACGACAGGTAAACAGTGGTCCTAATGACGGTACAGTCATTGAGGCAAGGTAACGGTGAGGAGACAGAGACTCCACAGAGTGTTCTTCTTCTAACTTATAAAAACAGTTCTCTAGATAAGTACAGGGAGAGGCCCAGAGAGGTGGCTTGGTGGTTAAGAGCATGGGCTATTCTTCCAGAAGATCAGAGTTCAATTCCAAGTACCACACGCTGGAGAGCTCACAACTGCCTGCTACCCCAGCTCCAGAGAGAGCCAATGCCTCTGGCCAGAACAAGCATCTAGCCCAGCTCCAGGGAGAGCCAATGCCTCTGGCCTGTACAAGCACCTATACACACATGAGCATACCCATATGTACACATATTAAAGTAAAAATATATTTTTCAGGAATATAGAGAAGGAAAGAACATTTATTTTCTTTTTTTTTTTTTTTTTAAGTATAGAATCTCTATTAGAGAGATAAAAACACTTTGATTGATAGTCAACACATGTATGGTGGTTTAATGAAAATGGCCCCCACAGGCTAAGGAGTAGCATTATTTGAAAGGATTAGGACGTGAGGCCTTGTTGGAGTAGGAGAGGCCTTGTTTTAAAAAGTGTGTCACTGAAGGTGTTGTTTTTAGGTTTCAGAAGCTCAAGCTAGGCCCAGTGGTTCACTCTCTCTTCCTGCTGCCTACGGATCCTCTCAGCTCCTCTCCAGCACCATGTCCGCCTACATGCTGCCGTGCTTCCCACCATGATGATAATGGACTAAACCTCTCAACTGTAAGCCAGCCTCAATTAAATGCTTTCCTTTATAAGTGTTGCTGTGCTGTGGCAATGATTTTTCTTCACAGCAAACAAAACCCTAAGCAAGACAACATGTAGTTCCCTAGTACATAATTAGGTACTAACAATATACAAAGAAAACTTCTGTCCCTCAAGTGTTTATAATCTACCAAACACGTGGTGCACTACAGCCCTGGCATTTCTGAGGCTACAGCGGGAGGAGCATACGGCCAGGTGAGCCAGGGCTACAGACTATCTAAAGGAAACAAAACCCCACAGAGAGACAAAGGAGACAAATAAATAGGCTGGAGATGTATGCAGTTGCAAAGAGTGTTGGCACAGCACACACTGAACCCTTGGTTTACTCCCTAGCACTGCATAAACTGGAACAGACTGTTGTGGTGCAGTTATAATCTCAGAACTCAAGAGACAGGCAGGACAATCGGAAGTTCAAGTTCATCCTTGGCTATAGATATAAAAAACACTGTCTCAAAATGCCCCTGAAATCAATGTCCCTCCTGAATCTTCCCTTGAGACAACTGTCTGACCTGAGTTTTAACATTCACCAGACAGAGCAAGATGAACAAGGGCCAAGGTGGACATGCACTCCAGGGGAAAGGGGAAATATAAGAATCCTGACTCAAAAGTAACAAGATTAACAAGACACAAATGGATTATGTCAAACTATAAAACTTCTGTTTAGGGAACCAAAGGATACACTCAGAAAACACCCACAAAAGCAATGTGTAGGCATTTGTCCTGCGGGAACCCTGGCTGTTCAGTTTTCACCAGCCTTGAGTTGGGTGTTTTCTTCTGCCTGTGTGTTGCTTTTTGGCCTGAATTTGGTTCCCAGCACTCACTTCAGGTGGCTCACAGACACCTGAAACTCCAGCTCCAGTTGATTCCATAACGTGAGGCCTCCTTGGGCATCTACACACACACACAGCATATGGTCACATAAACACATATATATACATATTAAAAAAAAACAAACCAACATGATTTTACTTATTAGCAGTACCGAGAAGCAGAATACAGGCAGAATGGTGGCTTCCAGGAGCTGGTGGGGGTCGGAAGGCACAGGTTCAATATTTGATGATTTAAAAAAAAGAGTTCTAAAGACAGAAAATCTGTGGTTTACACAATAATTTAAATGTATATAATGCTTAGCACTTAAGGTCATGCATGTTTTACCACACGCATGACTCTACTGACTTCTTTACTGTTTTTAATCTCACTGTGAAATGATAACTAAGAAGTTCTTAAAATGAATAATGACACTGAGCAACACTAATGACTAAATCCGTCAGATACGCCACACAAAGGCAGGTTCTCCTCTGTCCTCTCCTCAGCCCATCTTACCTTTTCCAGATAAGCGTCCATGTTGTCAGCAGTGATGGAGGGATCTGTGACAAACTCGAAGAGCTCCCGCACAGTCATCACTGCAACGGCATGCTTGAAAAAGAAATCTGTCAGAAGGAAAACAGTAATGACAGCTCTGTAAAGGGAATAGTCACTACTCTAGCTAAGGAACAGAGAAAGAGAACAATGCACCATCGCCCTCCCTCCAACGGCTTAAGTGGCACTGTGTTGAGCAATTCAGGAACAAGACTTGTTTGCCAGCACTGGGGATCAAATGTATGATCTTGCACATGGCTTTCCACACGAGAGGCAAATGTAGCATTCCTATGCCAGACTACACTCCCACTTCAAGTGACAAGACCTTATCCCAGTGCTCCTCAGCCTTCCTAACCCTACAACCCTTCTCCTCATGCTGTGCTGACCCCCAACCTTAACATTATTTCCATGGCTACTTCATAGCTGTAATTTTGCTACTGTTATGAATAGTCATGTAAGTATCTGATATGCAGGATATCTGATGTGACCCGTCAAAGGGTCGTTTGACATCCACAGGGGCTGGGACTCACAGGCTGAGAAACACTGCCTTATCCCATATGTGCAAGCACAGATGCTGTCAGGAAATCCCACTGTCTACTCACCATTGACATTGGCACAGTCTTTTCTCAAGAACTCCAATGCATGTGGGTGGTCATGCTCCACAGACTGAGAAACGTCAATGATGTATACATCTCCACCATGGTACCTTGTGGGCAATAAGCAGAGAAGTTGTACATTACTACCACGCTCTTTTGGTTTTTGTTTTTGTTTTTTTAAATCTATTCTGAAGTCAGTTATGGTGGTACATGTTGGCAGGATTTGCTGAAGGAGAGAGAGGTGGGAAGATCAGGCTGAGTGGGCCAGCCTGGGCTACACATTTTTAGCTAGGTGTAATGGCATATTCCTTTAATCTCAGCATTTGGGAAACAGAGATAGGTGGATCTTGGTGAGTTCAAGGTCAGCCTGATCTACAAAATGAGTTCCAGTAAAGCCAAGCTATGAACAAAGACCCTGTCTCAAAAAACAACAAAAATCTATTCTGTTATTTTGGATATATTCTGTGCTCTATAGCACAGCCTCAAACTCTTCTTTCTGAGCTTCCTAAGTGCTGAGATTACAGTCATGCACCACAATATCTAGTTTTTTTAAAAAATCCATCTTGCCGGGCGGTGGTGGCACACGCCTTTAATCCCAGCACTTGGGAGGCAGAGAGGCAGGTGGATTTCTGAGTCTGAGGCCAGCCTGGTCTACAGAGTGAGTTCCAGGACAGCCAAGGCTACACAGAGAAACCCTGTCTCGAAAACAACAACAACAACAAAAAAATCCATCTTAATTAATTCATAAATGACTACAGCAGATGAAAAATGATCCTGACTAGTGAAAGCTGAAAAAAAAAAAAAGAGAAAATTTCAAAACCTATTCAATCAGCTAAAAATGCTTCCAGTCCTGACACCTTGTGCAGGGGATGACTCCAAAGCATCACACATACATAATGTAGATAAATGCTCTATCAATCAGTCTACAAGCTCAGCCCTCCACAGTGCTGTGTTCTGTGAGTAAGGTCATTGAAGGCAGTGACCACATTCTAGCTCTTACAGGGAAGCAAACACAGTACAGTGTGACTTTGTAGATTAGGATTTTCTTGCATTGAAGTCCATGAAATAACTACAGTAACTTTCCAGGAAGCAAACCACACTCACAGCATGTTGAATTCACTGAGATCCGCATGCACAAGTCTAGCATCCTGATACATTTTCCTCATGTACTGAATGACCTGCAGGTACAACTCCCGTGCCTTGGATTCTGACAGCTGGACATTTTTCAAAAGTGGTGCAGGCCTGGAGTAAAAAGGGAATGGAGATAAACTCATCATGATCAAGTTTTCTTGCCTCACTCTACAGTGTCCACACACCTCTCTTCTATAACTCATCATGTGAACTGACAAGGGAATGATGAAGGCCACTCTAACATGCTGATGGTTATAGGTGCCTTCCCCCCAGCACTTTAATCAATTAAATATCTCCCAAAAGCAGAGTTACTTTTGTTATTCTGAAGCACTGTGAAACTTCACAATGGTGAATCATGGCAGTTATGCACTAACACATAAGAAAAGAATAATGAAAGGAAAAATGGGAAATAATTGCCTAGTACATGGCTCACATAGTTTCACCATGAAATTCTTTGACATTCCACAGACTTACATGTCATCCTTGCCAATGAAGCCCATGAGAAGAACATGACTTCTTAGCCTGATTGGTTCTGGACATGGTATGTTTGCTGTTTTTAGCCTGTGATGTAGATAAAGGACAATTGGAAAGTCAAAACACATAAAACACAGTAGAGTAGTGTTGCAGCATTTTCTCTGTCCAATCACATTAGGGCAGTGACAGGCCTGTGACTGGACAGGAAGAGAGGCAGAGTGAGAAGTTTAGGAGTGAGAGAGGTTGGAGGTCAGAAGAGAAGCAGGAGAAATCATTGTGGAGGCAGAACAGGAAGATGATCCAGACCCTGTGTGGTGGTTTTAAACAGCCACAAGTAGCTAAGGTTTTCACAAGGTTAGAATAATTGGGTTAAAGCATTATCTTTATTATTTGGCTCTGAAATTATTGAATTGGTATCTTGTAAATTGTGATCTTATTGATATATAAACCTGATTGGATAATTAAGCCTTAAGAGTACTAGAGCTGAACGTGGTCCAGTGGAGCAGAGGAGATTGAGGGGTGATCTTTTTAAATTTTCCTGCAATACATGTACTGTAATATATAGCCCTAGGGTAATGTGTTAACAGAGCTCCTGATCTGGGCTGGGAGCCCACTGGACCTCGTTACCACTCTAGTGCCAGTACTGACTGGCCTCAACACAATGTCCCGGCGGGGTCCTGCTATCCTCTCCCAGCTAACAAGATTATCTCACTTACACGCAACGCCCCACACACCCCACAATCAGTCATCTAGCACCTAGTTATCTGGTAGAAACATGACTCTTAAGGCTTATTGATTTCTCCCTGCTTCCCTTCTGACCTCCGACCTCTCTCACTCCTAAACTTCTCACTCTACCTCTCTATTCCTGTCCAATCACAGGCCTGTCACTGCCCTAATGTGATTGGACAGAGAAAATGCTGCAACAGAGCAGTTACAGACCCAAGAGCTGACACTGCTGTCAGGAAACAGCACCGAGTTCTCCGAACTACACTGCTATCTCATAACCAAGTTGTTTTAAATGTCACCATTATGTGCCAACCAGAACATCAAAGCACTGACAAGCAGACCATTAAATCACCCAGTCTACTTCTAGAGGTGTTAAACTCTGAAGAAAACGCATACCTCAGGACTGATGAGACAGCAGCTATGTCAACAATTATCTTCGAGTTTACTAATATCCAAAATAAAGCAAGTCACTGCACACACCTAGTGGCCAGTTGCACATAGGAATATTTCCAAAACAAATGGTGCTTGCTTAATAGCAAATTGTAACTATGAATAACACATAAAAAGTTAAGACACTAGAAAGGGAAAAGAGAAAAGCCACAAACTTTGAAAAACCTAGCTATGTGTCCTTTACAGTAGTTACAGAAAAATGCCTATCTAAATGTGTCCTACACTGGACTGAGTTAAAAAAGCAAGTGGTTAACCAGAGCTGAAAGCCTGACAACATTTATCTAAAACCCTTGGTTTGATTTTGTTATTGTTTTTGCTTGTTTTGTTGTTTTTGAGCCAGGATTTCTCTGTATAGCTCTGGCTGTCCTGAAACTCACTCTGTAGACCAGGCTGGCCTTGAACTCAGAGATCTCCCTGCCTCTGCCTCCTGAGTGCTGGGATTTAAGGTGTGTGCCACTACTGCCCAGCTCTCCTGTAATTTTTTTTAAATGACAGCATTACCATCATAGTCACTGTCTTAAAATCCTATACAAAGCCTTATCTCAAAACAAATTCTACATGTGTTCACATGGCTGCAGGCTCTTCAGAACAGCAAAATTTGTCTACATAACTCACCATAGTAATAGAGCTACATGGTCTAATAGGTCCCATCTTCTTGGAAAGGGTAGGGCACAGACACCCAGATAGACACGGTTACGCATATGGACTACAACCCCCTCACACACACCACCAGTTACCTGTGTAAATTCCTCATCTCCTTCTCTGCCCATGTCCTCACCATTTTTCTAGGGTTTCCTTTACAATAGCCACGACGGAACCTAGAGCAAGGGAACACTTGTTAATCACTGCATTATACTACTTTAGCACTTGAGGGAAAAGGAAATCAAGAATCTACACTCACCTGAATTCCCCAGTCACATACTTATCACGATCTTTGAACATCAAAATAGAAGTTTTGTATATTTTGATTGCTCTGCTCTCTCCACTGGGTGTGCTAGCATAGTATACATTAGCCTATTTTAAGCAAAAAAACAAAGAAAATGAAACATGTTAAATAACTAGAGTCAGTGATTCTAATCTCAAAAATAAACTGAACCGACGACATCATCCTCTCTTGAAGGTGTAAATTAAATAGGAAACATTGTGTGACAATAAATATACCTCCAGCATACATCCATAGGCCACCCTGTGACATTCTAGCCAATGAGAGGCCCTATATGCCAGAATGCACTCCTAAGACCATGTCACCTATAGTGATGGCATAGCAGTCTTAGGTTCCTAGTACACAAAACTGCTTAATGACTCATTTCTCTGAACACAGCCTATTGTTACAAGAGGCACACTAGATACAGAAAAACCCAATTCAAATATAATCGGTTTCACACACATATCTCTGATGAAAATTTTCTTACATCTAATTAACTTCTACAGAAAATGAGTTGCTAATTATGATGGTCTGAATGAGAATCGTCTTCTACAGGCTCACGGATTTGAACCCCTGGACCCCAGTGGGTGGGTTTATGTTTCAGAGCTTATGGAACTTTGAGAGATATAGCTTTGCTGGAGGAAGTATGTCACAAGAGGTAGGCTTGGGAACTAACAGCCTGGGTATACTTCTATTCTAGTTTACCCTGCTTCCTTCCGGGCTTTCTCCCTACCATCATGGACCCTAACTCTCTCGAACCCTAAACTAAAATAAATGTTCTTCCTTAAGCTGTATTTTATCACAGCAAGGGAAGAGTAACAACATATTGGTTTTTTTCTAAAGTCACACTTAGCCTTTAAACACAGCACACAGGAGGCATAGGATCTCTGAGTTCAAGGCCAGCCTGGTCTACAGAGTGAGTTCCAGGGTTCCAGGACAGCCAGGGCTACACAGAGAAACCCTGTCTAGAGAAAAAAAAAGTCACAAGTAGTTTTTCTAGACTTACAAATAAAGAAACAAGACTGGCTAAAAAATTCGAGCCAATAAACCTCACTCATTAGTAGTAATTTTAAATTGGGACTCAGGATCAATTTAATCTGAAAATCTAAGCTCACTGCTCAACACACAGACTCAACAATACAATAAAGCAATCATAGTAAGTTACACATACAGTTTCTTATCAACTGACTCCCAAGCAAGATAATTTCTAGATACATTGTTAATAAACTATCTGGTGTATATAGCTTTTTTCTCTCTTTTTCACTGTGTAGTCCTGGCTGCCCTAGAACTTGCTTTGTACACCAGGCTGGTCTCAAACTCAGAGATCTGACTGCCCCTGCCTCCGAGTGCTAGAATTAAAGGTGTACATGACCACAGCCAGCTTTCTCTCTTTTTCGACAGGGTTTCTATAAGTAGCTCTAATTGGCCTAGAATTTGCAATATAGACCATGCTGTCCTGGAACTCAGAGATCTACCTGATTCTGCCTCCCAAGTAATGGGATTGAAAGTGTATACTACAATGCTTGGCTTTCTTTTCTTTTTAAAGGGGGTGGTGGTGGCGCACACCTTTAATCCCAACACTTGGGAGGCAGAGGCAGGCGGATTTCTGAGTTCGAGGCCAGCCTGGTCTACAGAGTGAGTTCCAGGACAGCTGGGGCTACACAGAGAAACTCTGTCTCAAAAAAACAAAACAAAACAAAACAAAACAAAACAAAAAAATCTTTTCTTTTTAAAGGCGCACATTATAAAGACCCTTAGTTTTCCTGGGTATTTGAAACAAGGAAACTAATATGAAAAATCTGTCATCCCAACAAAAGCTCACTTCTTTGCCAGTGCTAATGCAGCCATGTATCTCTGATATGTGGTCTCTATGCAACAACTTGAATAAAATCATCCTTGTTCTGGGATCCAAGACCTAAAAATTAAAAAAAAAAAATTTTTTTTAAAGCACAATCATGAAAACAAATCACACTAAATTAAAAAAACATCAAATATACCAAGAGTGATCAAGATGGCTCAGTGAATGAAGGTGCTCGCCACCAGGCTCGTGACCCAAGTCTCCTTGCCCCAGAACCCAACCACACATAGGTGAGTGGATGGAACGAGCCCCACAAAGTTGTCCTATGACTTTCCCAGAGGCCCCATTGCACAGGCACTGCCTTCCCATCATGCACACACACAGTTCAGTTTGGTTTCTGTTGCTGTGATAAACACTATGACCAAAACAATGAGGGGAAAATGATCATCTCATCTTACTCTTGCAGAAAACAGTACACGGAAAGTCAGGACAGAAGCTGGATGCAGGAACTGAGGCAGAAACCGTGGGGGAAAGCTGCTCAACTTGCTTTCTTATACAACCCAGGATGCCCAGTTAACTCTTATACTACCTAGGTTCAGGGTGGCATCACCCCACAGCAGGCTGGAGCACACGCTTGCCTACAAAGCCAATCTGATGGAGGCAATCCTCCTTGAAGGTTTTCCTTCAGGGCTCTCCTTTTCCAGGTGGCTCTAGTTTGTAGTAAGTGGACAAAAACAAAAAAACCCAACCAATATAACATATAATAACAAGTTAACACTACAAATAACCACTTTCTTGTGCAATGATTCAATTGCACAAACTGGTTCTCTACTGCAGGTCAGCTTCTACTTCCTTGAGGTTGAAGCATAGAAGGGATATAGGTCAAAAGGTTACAATTTCAAAATGTGGAATTTTACACATGCATATGGGTAGAGGAGAGCCCGGATAAACAGCAATAATATCATCATCATCATCATCATCATCATCATCATCATCATCATCATCATCATATCATCTAAGCCTTTTTTTAAAAAAATCATTTTCTTCACATCAAAAATCTGGATCAGGTGGCAGATAGCTTTAATACTAGCTCTCAGGAGGCAAGGGGTAGGCCTATCTGTATGAGTTGGAGGCCCTCCTGATCTACACAGCAAGTTCCAGGCCATCTAGGCATACACACACAAACCTCAATCATATCCTGATGCCCATCAAATTAGGGGCTAGTGTCCTACTCCCTCTAAAGAATAAAGCACATGTAATTTCTAAACAAAGGTCTCTAGTTAGAAATTTGAAGGTTCTTTTAAAAAAAAAAAAAAAAAAAAAAAAAAAGAGGGGGTGCTGGAGAGACAGCTCAGTGGTTAAGAGCACTGACTGCTCTTCTAAAGGTCCCGAGTTCAATTCCCAGCAACTATATGGTGGCTCACAACTGTCTGTAATGGGATAAAGTGGCCTCTTCTGTTGTGTCTGAAGACAGTGACAGTGTATTTACATAAAATAAACAAACAAATCTTTAAAAGAAGAAAAGAAATGTGAAGGTATCACCCTTTCCCCTTCCCTTCATGTGCACATGCCCCAGACACATGGCAGCTACTCAACCTGCCTTATGGCAGATAGTCAATCTGTTTAACAGGGAAGAGAGTAAAATTCCCACAGACCCTGCTTAAGAAATGATCTGGTCTAACAGTCTCTGTCCTCCAAACTTGTGAGAAGGGGGAAGCACAACATAGTAGCTTCAAAGATTATGGGAGCTATTCTGAAAGGGTTATGGCTCTGCCTTACCTACTAGTGCTCATTTTATAGAGCACAACTCCAGTCACTGAACTTGACAGTGCTTACTTAGGAATAATTTTAGGTGAAGCTAACACCAACAGGAAGCTAAAATCAAAGAGAAAAGCAATGCTAATTTCAAACAAGACTATGAGCACCTCAAGCATACCTGTTCCACGGTTGCTCTGTCGGCCTTATCTTTAATGCGATACCTGAGTGGGACAAAAAAGTAGAGCAGACATATTCAAAGTTCAGTGAGAAGCCAGAATGAGACTTCTACATGTGCACGACTTGGTGACAATTCTCAACAAGTTTTTCATAAGAGACATAATTTGATCTTCACTACGTTTAAACTCCATTTCTCTGAGTATGCAAGTCAATTCTCTTTAGCAGGCATGCCCAATCTTTCGTTATTTCTTTCCTTTTTAGTTTTTAATCTCTTTCACTTATTTTCTCTCTCTCTTTTTTTCCTTTGAGACAGAGTTTCTCTGTGTAACCCTGGCTGTCCTGAAGCTCACTCTGTACACCAGGCTGGCCTCGAACTCAGAAACCCACCTGCCTCTCTCTGCCTCCTAAAGGCTGGGATTAAAGGCATGTGCTACCACTACCCGGCTCACTTATTTTCTTATAAGTGAATGAAGAGTGGGTAAGAGCATGCCACCCTGCATGTGACGGTCAGAGGACAACTTCTGGGAGTTGGTTCTAACCTTCTACCACCAAGGATCACACATATAAATGTAATATAAATATACAGATGTGCATATATAATGTTATATATGAAATATGCATTTCACATATGCATGCAGAAGGGACAGAGAAAGGAGGAGACAGAAAGAGGTGGGAGAAGGACTGCAAACGTGGAGGTCTTCCCACATCCTGAGGCATTAAATAAGAGAAGCGAGAGTACAGTGGCAGGGAAGTGTGGAGTGTCTGTGCTGTCCTTTAATGATCCTACTTATGTGTAAGGCTGCAAATTTCTAGACTTTTATCTCAAAATAATTTCCAAAGGCAGACACTGATTTGCTTCAGCTCATCCACTAGATAACAATCCAACACACTAACTTCAACTAACATGGGCTCGAACACAAAAAGTCAGACCAGGTCAGTGAAATACCAAGTGGCCAAAGTGCCTCGCGGAAAGTAGTCATCTCTGTGGACACAGTAACAAACCAAAGAAAACCTGCTTTTAGTGTTCAGGTCTAACACTGCTAGTGGACTAACATAATTTCCTATACTGCAGTGATGAGCCCAGTTATTAGCACGTAGAGAAGTCAGCCAGACCTCAGTCAACTGGAATCTACAAACACTCATCCTGATGAACGCACACTTACGAACTTCACGAGACTGCACCTTTACTACTTAAGACTCATTCACTATTTTGATTTGCAAAGGCAGAGCACACGCTAAGCTAATAAACAAAAGCACATTAACACCCCCTGCAGAACAACTACACTGCCCAGTGGAGAAATCAGTCTTACCAGCCATGCTTTATACTGAAACGTTACTTACGACTCTGCTTCTTTTTGTCTCAATTTTACGGTGACTTTATTTGTCACAGAATCAGTAACATTCAGCTTATCTAAAAAGACAAAAACTCACAATGTAAACAAGACAAAAGGCATTATTAGTCACCTCTACTTCCTTATACATTTTCTTAACAGAATTAGAATATACTTTACTTATGAGATAAGCAGTAAACAAACTTATTTTTTATAGTATGCATTCTCAGCACTATAGTATGCTTTTTGAACCAGAATTCTAAAATTGTAGATAAAGACAATACTCAGAATCACTGGATCTTCATAGGAAATCTCAGATACTTAATATTTTGTACAATACAGATAACACAACTATCTGAATTCAAAGTTTAATTTTGCAGTTTTCAGTTTTTCACATTAGAGATATATCATGATAACTAGGAAACACTTACACACACTAATTCGATATTTATGGAGAATATCCATGAGACACTGGTAGGATAACAGAGTCAAAATGATCCAAACAGAAAACCATGGCCTTGCACTCTTAAAGCTTCATATTCAATTGAGGGCTGGCTTTCAACTAACCCACTGACACCACCTAACTAAACAAAATAGCATTTTTAGGCTGTTCTAATATAAAAGGCAATGCAGGACAGAGAAGAATTGGGGTGAGTACATGAAAACAGAACGAAAACAAAGAAAACAGAAAATGAAGTCATTAAAAGTTACTTTTCTTCATTCTATCTAGAGTCATTCATTGACTCTATCACTGAGTCAAATACATTCGGTTCTTCAGCCAAGAAAAGTGCTCAACATTTAGAATGATTTCTTCACAGCTCAGTTAGGCAATGTATTTTTTAAAAAACTTACTTAAATTGATTTTATTTTCAAATTTTCGCAAGGACTTGTCAATTGGAGTAGACATTTTGGCTGAATTGTAGTTAGAAGTCTGTCGATTTGCCTATAAGAAATTAGTTGAAAATATGACTAATGGTAAATTCAAGGTTAAGGTTCATACTTACATTTCTTTCTCCCTTATTTTTTATTATGTTTTGGGGAAGGGAACAAGAAAAATTGACTTTCTTCCCACCCTATCGGACCCAGGAATTGAAACTCAGGTTGTCAGGCTTGACAACAACTGCATTTACCTGCTGAACCATCTCCCTGCTCCAGTTCAGTTAGTTATTAAAGCAACATTACATATAGGAGCATACTAAAAAAAGAGACAAACTTTAAGACTTTTTTTAAGGTTCTTAGAGCTGGAGAGATGGCTCAGCAGTTAAGGACATTGGCTGCTCTTCTAGAATAGCTGGGTTTGATCCCCAGCACATGCATGGCAGCTCACAACCATTTGTAAGTCCAGTCCCAGGGGATCCAGAACCTTCTTTTAATTTCCTTGGGCATTTCATGAACTGCCTACACATGGTGCACAGATACATATACAGGTTAAACACCCACACATATAAAAAAGTAAATAAAATAGAAAAAAAAGGCATTTCAAAAGAAGGCTAAGGTTACTGACAGAACACAGGCCACATGTTATGTTCATCTCTTCAATGTATTTTTTGTTATTATGAATAATTAAGCTGGATTTTTTAAAATTTAATTGACTGTACATTTGATACTTGAGTATTCATTTACCTTCAAAGTCTTTAGCAAAGAGCTAAGGCTAATATTAAATTCATTTTTTTTTTAAGTTTTTTTAAGTTTACTATACTGTCCTCTCTTCAAACACACCACAAGACGGCATCAGATCCCTTTACAGATGGTTGTGTGCCACCACGTGGTTGCTGGGAATTGAGCTCAGGACCTCTGGCAGAGTAGTCAGTGCTATTAACCTCTGATACATCTCTCTAGCCCCGCCCCCTTAAATTCATTCTTAACCCTGCATTTTAAGCCTGACATTTCAAGAAAAAGAATGGAGAAAGAGAAGTACAAGGTTCAGCACTTACACTGGTATTCTGTACAACCTTAAGTAATACCAAAGAGAAGCAGAAGCAATACCTAAAACTCATAGTGAATGCAATGCAGATTTTAAAGACAGGCTCTCAGCCAGGCGGTATTGATACATGCCTTTAACCCAGCAGAGACAGGTAAATCTCTGAGTTCAAGACCAGCCTGGTCTATAGATTGAGTTTCAGGGTGGCATAGAAATACACAGAAAAACCCTGTCTCAGGGAGAAAAAAAAAAAGTTTAAAGTACAAAACAATTACTGATTCCCTCTTGTATCTCAGCATGAAACTCTGAGGCTTGGTTATCTACTAAACTTAACATAAGTTTTTTTTTAGAATTAGTTATCTCACTTTATTTGTATGAAGGTTTTGCCTGCAGGAATGTATGTGCACCACATGGTGTCTGGTGCCCAAAGATGCCAAAAGAGAGCATCCTCTGTAACTGGAGTTACAGATGATTGTGAGCTGCCATGGAGGTGGTAGGAATTGAACCCAGGTCCTTAGCAAAAGCAACAGGTGCTCTAACCCACGGAGCTATGTCCTTAGCCCCTTTAACTTTTCAAATAACTTTTGGCTTTGGGATACAGATCAGTAGTACTGAGTAGTAGTAGTAGCGCCTAGTATGTAAAGGCCCTGGGTCTGACTCCTAGCACCACAATAAGTAAAAATCAGGTCATGTTTCCTATCACATACATACCAGACTGACTGATTTGACTTTTGTAGTTCTGGGATGGTAGGCAAGTGCTCCACAAATGCACTGCATCTCTAACAAAACAATTTAATTATTATAATCCCCAGCAAAAAACAGTTAACAGCCAACATTAGCTATATACATACATCGTAACACAATCCTTGCTGAAATTCTCCAAAGTCTCACCAGTGACTCAGTGTAGGGCTTATCAAAACTTACTTTGTATTCCAGGCTGGCCTTGAACTTGTCATCCTTCTACCTCTTCTTCACAGGTAGCTGGGGCTACAGAACGGTACCACCAGCCCAGCTACACTTCTCTAGTTATCAATGAGTTTCATTTCTTTTTTTCCTACTGTGCTAGGAAGCCAGGGACAGATTTGAACTTGGGACCTCTGGAAGAGTAGTCAGTGCTCTTAACCACTGAGCCATCTCTCCAGCCACATTTACTGATTATTGAAAGAATCCAAATATAAGAAATTATAAGAAATATGAAAAGCACAAAGAAAAAATATCAGTAAGCGCGCTGGGCGGTGGTGGCGCACGCTTTTAATCCCAGCACTTGGGAGGCAGAGGCAGGCGGATTTCTGAGTTCGAGGCCAGCCTGGTCTACAGAGTGAGTTCCAGGACAGCCAGGGATATACAGAGAAACCCTGTCTCGAAAAAGCCAGAAAAAAAAAAAAAAAAAAAAAAAAAAAAGATAAGGTGGAGAGGCTGGAGACAGCTCAGAGATATTAGGACTGGAACTGGATCCCAGCACACACATAAGAACCTGTTTGGATGTTGTGGATCCTCCAAGGGAAGGACTGGTGTCCATTTCTGCCTTCCCTACATGCACACAGATATGTGCACACATGTATATACACCCACAGACATATCTACACACATAAAAAAAGATAAAGTAGAGAACTAGTGAGGAAGACACCTGATCTCTCTCTCTCTCTCTCTCTCTCTCTCTCTCTCTCTCTCTCTCTCTCTCTCTCTCACACACACACACACACACACACACACACCACTATAAGCAGATAACACAGAATTACAGAATTCCTTACATACCTGATAGTTGCTGCCGCCATTCCAGGTAAAACCCTTGATAAGTTTTCCAGTTGCATCATCCAAGTACCAATCAGTGTCATAATCATAGTTGTCCTCCTCCTCCTCAATCTCATCTTCACCCTTCACCTCTGTTGCATCATTTTGAAGGTTTTTAAGTAGGATGCAATCTTCTGCGTGGACTGAATGCACTTCTTTGCTTTCACTAGGAAAAAGAATGTTCTGGCATGTTTATCCATGCTCTAAAGAGATACATACACCTTACACTTCTCAATGTGCTCTATCTTCTTAATATCGAGTTCTTCTGTCTCCCCATCTGCAGCAGTGCTTTATTCTTCACGCCCTCACACTAGTCATTGAGTGTTGGCTTTGCTTTTGCCTTAAGTCAAGCTAGACTTTACAGTATCATCTTGGGTAAATGAACTGACTCTGATCAGTGCACAAGACCAGACTCTAGTCAAATCATTCATATACCTACTTTAAGGAAGGGGGTGGGGTGGGGGTGGGGGGGAAGATGTATCAAAATCTGCCTTTCCTTAACTCTCTGTAATACCAGGAGCTGTAACAAAACACTCCTAAGACACAAATAACTCCAAATCCCGTTTATTTATAAAAGGAAGCAATAATGGAGAGAGGCCCAAGACTGCACAGTGAAATAGGCCAAGTATAGGACAACAGACGAGGGGACTATCAAGAGAAGAGGTCTAGAGAAACAAAAGTACAACCAATGGAGGGAGAGGTTCACAAGAGAATGCAGACCCTGTTGTTACTGATCTTCCTAGTTTTTCAAGAAGCTAAAACACTGGATATTTATGTAATTTTTTTTCACATAATTACCAGGTTCAATTTTTCTTAAACATTGTGCATTCCAAACAAAACATATTTACCACCAAATTCAATAAAATTCAATTCAGTGTTGCTAGCTTTGATCTTTCATGCAAAAAACCAGGCCAGGAATCACATAAAACAACTAGTAATAGTGCTATTTAAAAAGACATTAACACCTAGTTCAACAGCACACAATACAACAGGAACAACGCCAAGATCAGCATGAGCCCCTGGACAAGGACCACACACAAATAAATTAGGCAGTATCCCATTCCTTTTTTTTAAAGACAGGGTCTCACTATATAGCCATGCCTGGCCTGGAACTTGCTATATAGACCAGGCTGGGACTGAATGCAGTGATTTACCTGCCTCTGTCTCCCAGGTGCTGAGATTAAAGATGTGTGTACCTCACCTGACCATAAAAAGAGCCATTTTTTTTTCTTCTAGTTCTGAGGACCCAGAGCCTTGCCCTTTCAAAGTAATCAATCTACCATAGAACTAATCCCCAACACCTCGCCCCACCTTTGTTGTTTTGTCTTATTTGAAACAGAGCTTGCTGTTGAGTCTGGCTGCCCTGGAAGGCACTATGTAGCTAGAGCTGACCTTGAAATCATCAATATCAGACGCTTCTGCTTTTAGAGTGCTGGGATTAAAGGTGTGTGCCACCACACCTGGCCCCCAATATGTCTTAAATAAATTCAGTTGTCAACTCCAGTTTATTAATTGGCTATAGCCCACAGGGCTTTAGATGCCCATAGGCATGAGTAGAAAGGAGAGATAATCATTTAATAATTGCAATTTACTATGACTTCATAAGTATAATACATAAATTACTCTTCACTTACAAATCTAATAATTTAGACCGGTATGTTAAATTAAATAGGCACAACTATGCAAATGATCCTGGTGTCCTTAGTCTCAACTAGTCAGTCCTCAGCCCAGGTGTGACATATAAAAAACGCCTCTGGATTGGTGCAGTAGCAAAAATCACATCCAGCAAAGGACCACTGGTGTAGTCTCACAATATCCTGTGTGCATGTGGCCTGTGGGCAAAGCAGGCTTGTTTCTTCTTCCCACTTAAACGCTTCAGTAAGGATTTTCCTGAGATGATGAGGAAGGCTGGAAATCTCCAATTTCTCCTGCTAATCCCTACTTACCCTCTATTATATGTTATTGATCACTCATCTTTTCCTTTGTACTATTCACCAATCTTAATTCAAATAACTTATCTCATTGTTAATATCCACCTCCCCTAGCAGAGGACAACCCTTGTGGCAATCAAAATGGTAGTCGCCAATATCACCCTAACACCAGATTTGACACACAGAGTGGTCAATATATATTTATCAAAACCGCTCACAGTTGATGAATAAAATTTACGTGCTATAAGGCACACAAAACTCTTTGTTGTTTCAAAATGACTATGTGTAATTTTCTTTTCTTTTTAACGGGAAGTTTTCCGTCACTGCTTTCTTTGGACCTCACATCCAATTTCACCACAAAACCTCAACACTGCTACCTCGAAGACGCCATCATGTTTGAACCTGGTTATTTTGGGGTTTTTTGGTTTTTGTGTGTGTGTGTGTTGTTTTGTTTTTTGTTTTTTTGGTTTTTCGAGACAGGGTCTCTCTGTGTAGCCCTGGCTGTCCTGGAACTCACTCTGTAGACCAGGCTGGCCTTGAACTCAGAAATCCCCCTGCCTCTGCCTCTGCCTCTGCCTCCCAAGTGCTGGGATTAAAGGCGTGCACCACCACCGCCAGCTGAACCTGGTTATTTATTAGTTACTAGTTCTCTGCTCCACTCCTTCTCTCCACAAACATCTTCTACGTAACTCAGTGGTTCCTTTAATTCATAAATGATGCCCTGTCGCTGCTAAAAGCCCTCCTCTGGCCTAGAAGACCTGAACAGTATCTTAACTCCTCACGGCAACGTGCAAGGCTCTACCTGGCTGGTCTTCCTTTTTGCCTAAATTCTGTCCGCTGCGCTGTAGGCGCTGGCCTCTAGGTCGGCCCTCCTTTCCAAATAGACAGTAGAGACTTGATTTGTCTTGTTCATCACTATCGCCCGCGGAGGTAAAACTTTTGCTGAATGCGTGTGGAAGCCTGTCTGTTGGAAGGGGGGTGTGGTGGAGGAAGCCCCACGTTCCTCAGTGGTCCCCAACTCTTGCTCCTCTGCTAAACATTCTGGGAACTACAGACAAGTAGCTTTCACGAGCTGCCCAGCTATGAGGACAGACACCCCCACCCCGAGAAAAATCCAAACCCGTCAGGTGTCAGCTCCCCGAGCCGAACGCGGAGCTGGCGGAATCTGAGGAGTCCGTGTGTCCTCTCCGGGCCGCCTACCTGTCTGAAGAATCCGCGTCGTCAAATTGCCCGGGGACCACCGAGGCCATCCTGTCCAGACTGCAGTCCATGGCTGGTGGTGTGAGCCTTTGGCGCCCTTGCCCCTCAGGCTGCGAGCGGAAGAGACGGCTTCCCACCCAGCGAACCCGGCCGCGTCTCCGTGATTCCCGCCTCTCAAATCCTTCGGCAACCGCCAGGCCCAAAGCAGGGACCAGGCGCCACGGGGTGTCAGAATACAAGGTTTCAGCACCCAGAGCCACCGACAGGCCGGAAGTGCAACGCCGGAAGTACGCCTCCAGAAGTCCCTCCCCCAAGCCCTCGTGCCCTCGGGGAGCATGCACGCTACGGTGGCCGGGAAAGACCAATCCGCGTTGTGAAGTGGGCGTGGTGCGTTGTTCGTGGAGTGGGATGGGTAACGCGCGTTGCTCCCCAGCCTGTGGCTCTTGCTCCACCATGGCCTTTCCGGTCGTAGATAGTCAGCCTGTTTTTCACCGGCTGCTCCTGAAGACTTACGTCCTCTGACCTCCTTCCTCTAGACTCCTGTGCGGTCCAGAGGACGTCACACTGGGGCGTTCGAGCGCTCTGCGACGCACCAGTTGGTGCCCTCGGTGGGGACGGTTGGAAGGTGTTCTCCCTCCCGCAGAGCCGGTGTGCGGGGAGGAAACCCGGAATCCTTAGCCTGAGTCACGGAAGCTCTATGGATCATGGAAGTGAGCACACTTTTGCTTTCTAGAGACGTTGGTGCGTTGTTTTTGAGATGCAAATGAGACAAGTGGTTGGGTTTTTATTTTTTAAGTTGGGAAGTTCAAATTTTTTGAGTTGGGCAGGAACGGTCGTGACACCCTCTTTCTGCCTGTATTTAAATGTTAAAATGTTAAGTATTGTCTTGCGCGCGCGCGCGTGTGGATGCATGCTCATGAGTGAAGTTCAGAGAATAACTGGAGAGTTTACTCCTCCCACCTTGGGCTCCAGGAACCTAACTCTGGTCGTCTGCGCTTTTCCCTGTTCAGCCGTCTCACAAGCCCTTATTATCCAAAAACGGTTTTAACTAAAGCCGAGTGGTGGCGGCGGTGCACACCTTTAATCCCAGCACTTAGGAGGCAGAGGCAGGCAGATCTCTTGAGTTTGAGGCCAACCTGTTGACAGACAGGGCTACACAGAGAAACCCTGTTTCGAAAAAACAAACAAACAATGGATTTGGGTCGAATGACCAATCGAATAAGCCTAAATGGTGGTAGCTCACACCTTTTAATCCCAGCACTCGGGAGGCAGAGGCAGGCGAATCTTTGTGAGTTCAAAAGCCAGCTTGGTTTACAGAGTGAGTTCCAGGAGAGCTAGAGCTACGCAGAGAAAACCCTTTCTTGTAAAACAAACAAAAATCTAAAATTTTCTAGGGACCAAAGTGAAAGATGAAAACGATTGCAACTTATACCGAGCCGCAAGAGACATGTACAGACTTGTTCTTGGAGGAGATGTCTCAGTGGTTAAAAGAGCCTGGGTTTTGGTTCAGCACCTGGTTGGACCACTTACAACCACTATAACTCCTATTCCAGAGGATCCCGCACACACATGCCATGTATATACTAAACACACATACATTTTGTAAAGTGTAATTGCAAGTCACCGGCCCATGGAAAAGAAACATTTTGCATGTGGAAAGTGATGGAAGGCTTTACACATCCCTGTAATCCCACAGGTAGCCTTTATTTGCAGGACAGGAAAGGTGAGCCCAAGGTTGAATCCTCCAGCAGCCCTGCCTAGCTTCCTTAGCCTACTCAGTTTTTTACATTTTAGCAAGTGATGACATCGATTTGAAAACTTTTCAGTCAATTAAGTAATCTAACAAAGTCATCGAGGCAGACAGGTACTATGGATTGACTGAAACAATTTGATAATATGTCACTAGAATTTGGGGTATTTTCAGCTGGTGTTTAACTGTGTAGACCAGAGTTTATTAACTGAGGATTATGGTCCCATGATAGGGTGGGGAGAGTTGTGTTAAATTCCCTACACCCAAAACTTGATTCATAGTTTAAACTATGTGATGAATCTGACAAACATCTGGCAGTATTCACCCATGATAACCTCACGCAGCTTCCAGTGTTCTCTACACTATACCAACCCACAGCAACAAACTGCCTGAAACACCTCTGTTCAGGTTTGAGACTTATATGTTCCTGTTAGGGTCCAAGAATAGCTGAAGGAAGACCCCAGACTCAAATAGTATGCAAAGGCAAAGAGTGTTTACTGCAGAAATTGCCAGCATTCGGGGGCCAACCATTTATCAAAACGGTGACCACCTGAAGGGTTCATGGACCCCCTTTTATGAAGGGCTAAGAGAATTTTCCAGAAGGATTAAGTAATCTCTAATATTATTGGTAGGGGGCAAAGCAGTGACATTAGTACAATTCTGATTGGTTGATAACTTAGTTTCATTGTAATTGGTAAGACCTTGAAGAATTTGAAACCAGCTCAGTTCTGGCCTTGTTATCTCCTCCAGCTAGGTGGCCCAGGAGCCGACTCAGCTCCATACTTTACCTCCCTAAGTCAGGGCCATCTGATTAAAGGCCCACTGTCAGTGGCTCCTTGTGAGGACCCTAGTATGCTTCCCAGGGAATGAAAATAATATTTCCAAGGTTTTTGGACTTCTCATTAGGAACAGCAGTGTTTTTGCTGTACATTGCAGTTTTCTGGTCTTATAGAAATAATCGTTTCATTACAGAAAGCAGAACTAATACTTTCCTGGTCCCATTTCTCAGCATATAAATATCAATGTAGTATATCTTTGGATGGTATTATGTCAGATAAACACACCTAATTAATATGTAAATTTGCTTTCCTATTTAATAAGCGGTAAAATTATATGTATATCAAAAGAATTGCTTTAAAATAAATTTCTGTATAATTTATTATCAGTGTTTTATTTGTATTTCTACTTTCTATACATGTAAACTTTACATAGTGAGTGGAAAACGTTTTAAAACCCCTAAACTAATCTGTCCCACTTCATGTAAAAAGAGAAGACTGTAAGTGGGAAAATTAGGTGCTAGAAAGATGGGTGCAGCTGGTAAAGTGCATACTGCTCATACAAAGGACTGGAGTTTGGTTCCCAGTGCTCAGGTTAGGTGGCCCCCCTCTTCCTGTGACTCCAGCTCTAGGGGATCCGACACACCACTGGCTTCCCAGGACACCTTGAATCACAAACATAGACATACAAATACATACACATAATAAAAATTAATAGGAAAATGAGGCCTGAGAAAGAAGAGAGCTGACATAGGCCAGCACTGGCCTGTGTGCAGAAAGTATTGAAAAACTGTACTACCTGCCAGACAAGTATGATGTGTATCTGGAAAGTTACTAACACCCTTGCAGTGGTGGTGAAGGCTAAACAGTAAGCAGTGGTGCGTTGTGAGAGAGAAATGCAAATATAACATCACAGAGAATGTAAAGCTAGACAGAGGGTGCACTGGGTTGCGCCAGCTTCAAACAAACTGCCGGGGGGGGGGGGGGGGGGGGGGGGTGGGGTGGGGTGGTGGTGGTGGCCTCCATCAGACTGCTCTGCGAGCATTTCTGTGGGGCATCTTCTTAATTATGTATTGTTGCTGGAGGGTCCAGACCACTGTGGTTTGGGCCATTCCTGGATTGGTGGGCCTGAGTTGTTTTTTATTTAAAAAAAAAAAAAAAGTAGATGAGCAAACCAATAAGCCCCAGTCTTCCTGGTTCCTGCTTGAGTTTCTGCCCTGAGTTCCCTCAGTAATGAACTGTGAACCGGAAGTATAAGTATAAGCCATAAGCCCTTCCAAGTTGGTTTTGGTTATCTTTTGTTGTTGTTGTTGTTGTTTGGGTTTTTGGTTTTGGTTTTGGTTTTTTTGTTATAGCAACAGAAAGCAAACTATGGAAGGCCCAAGGAGAAGCACAGGCTGAGGCAGATGGCTGGCATGATAGAAAGCATCCCTTTGTACGGAGTGTATTGGGTAAATGATGTGAATATAGGGTATGAATGCCTCATGGACAAACAAGAATTTGGATTCTATGGTTGGACCTATGTATCCTATCTCCTGACAGATGTGTATAAGAATACAGACCAGGGGGCTGGAGAGATGGCTCAGCCACTAAAGGCTAGGCTCACAACAGAAAATATAAGAATACAGATCAGGTACCAGGCAGTGGTGGTGCATGCCTTTAATCCCAGTACTTGGGAGGCAGAGGCAGGCAGATTTCTGAGTTTGAGGCCAGCCTGGTCTACAGAGTAAGTTCCAGGACAGCCAGGGCTATACAGAGAAACCCTGTCTCAAAAACAAAACAAAACAAAACCAAAAAGGCATACAGATCAGGGCTGCTCTGCCAGAGGTCCTGAGTTCAATTTCCAGCAACTACATGGTAGCTCACAGCCAAATGTAATGGGGTCTGATGCCCAGTCTGGTGTGTCTAAAGGCAGCTACCGTGTACTCACAGACATAAAATTAAAAAAAAACAAAAAAACATCACTAGTGAGGACAGGAGCTAGAATGAACACGTGGATTATGGACAAATACTTACAAAGGAAAAACGGACAGGGTCAAATAGCAGTAGCGATGGGTGATGACGTAGGACTTCTGAGATGCCTCCAGTTTTTCAACTTTTGCCTAATGTGGTGAAAGTAGACCAAAACAAAAGCAAAAACTGAGGCTGAATGCCAGGGTGGCAGCTCAGAGTTCCAGCAGTCAGAAGGCTGAGGCAAGAGGGTTGCCAGGAACTTACAGCAGCCCAGGCTACAGAGAAATTCCCTCTTAAAGACAAAACAAATTTAAACCCAACAGGTGTGGTGTAGGAAACCTGTACAATGGTGGATTTGATTTCCTGTGTTGAAATAGCAGCAAATAGAAATTTTGTCAGTTGTTTTTTTT
>JADRCD010235483.1:0-31143 GCA_019843815.1 Montemys delectorum
GGGACGAGGTAAGGCTTGTGACCACTGCTACAGGCGGGTGGTCATGGATGTTTGGCAGGGATTAAGTAGGACTAGCCACTGAAGTTTACAGCAGGTGAAAGGAACAGAGAAAAAACATTAAGGGCATGCTTTTCCAGGTGGGAGATAGTAGCGCCTAGCGATTGTGTCATAAGGCAAGTTGAAAAGGAACAACCTGTGTATGTGTCTTTTGTCTGACAATTCAAGGGAAGCCAGGTGGAGGCTGGTAGCATAGTCACCTCCCAGAGTAAAGGTGGCAGAGCTTAAAACTACATGCAACAGAGGAGAGGGAGCAGGTGCAGTGACAGATAAGTATTAGAGCCCAGCTGCCCATTTTGAGCTGCTGGAGACCGTGGCTAGGGGCCTTTCTTGACATATTCACTAGGGGTAAGATTAAAACAGAGGTGGCAAAGGCTCTGAGTGACTGCTAGGAAAAATCAAGGCAGAGCTTGCTACAAGTGTCAGGCTAGACGCTCCTCTTATACTTTTTTCTTTTACAACACTATATATCATTATATATAGCTAGCTCTTTGTTTCAATGAGAGAGGTATAATTAAGTAGAGATTTATTAAATGACAAGCAGGACAGTCCCCACCAAGCCAAAGATGACGTCAGAAGGGTTAGATGCCTTTTTCGGAGGGACCAGCAGTCACAAGAGGGCAGCGCTGCTGGCCACTGAGGGTTCTGGCTAAACTGGAGAGTGGTGGTATAGAGCTGCAGAGAAGAAGGCTCCCAGCACCCACATTTGTAACTCCAACCCCAAGGGATCTGATGTCCTCTGGCCTCTGAGGGCACCTGCATATATCTGGTGCACATACACTCACACAACACACACATATGCATAAATAAATATACTTTAACAGAACCCCCAAACAGGAGACAAGCCCTGCTATACAGACACTGTGCATATCTCCCTGCCACACAAAGATAGCCATATGACTTATAGGAGGTCAAGCTCCTGGCTCACACGTCCACAACTTGGCCATCTAGTACAGAACCCACAAGATACGGCATAGACTAAACAATAATAAGCCACAGGAACAAATTACAAGCTTCATTTGGGGGGGGTTGTTTACTTTACCACTTGAAAATACTAAGAGGAATAATGGGACCACAGGAAGACCAATTTGGAAAAACATTATTATAGAATCTGCAGCAAGAGAAGCCCCACTCTCCTCATTCTCAGAGGAAGGTGCCCAGGATTTCTTGTTTGAGACCCCTGTCCATCAAGTGGCATAATTATGATGTGTGTTTCTGACACCATGCCATAGAGGCCTCACCTTGTCAAAAGCAGGGTAGACAGCACGGATTTCTGTCAACCAGCCATATGGCATGTGACCCACGGGGTAGGTAGCTGTCAGAATGGCCACTGCCTGTAAGGGAAAAATAGACAGTGTCAGTGTGGGCACAAGCAGGAAGTCCTCCAGGATCTGCCAGGGCACGTGACAAGCCTAGAAGTACATCTGTCCATGTACTAGTCACATGACAGTCTGACGCAGAGTGGAATGGATACCGGGGAGATGATGTTTCACACGACTTCGATGAAGAACAGGCCAGATCCCCTGCTGAAAAAGCCAAGGTTTCAATCCCGCCTCCTCAGACCTCAGAATCTTGGCTCTTTCCCTCAGGCCTAACCAAGCTCCCAAGTCACTCACAATCTTACATGGTGTTGTGCACATGTGTGCAGTATGCATGTGTGTAGTCACATATGTGTGGGTGCATGTGTTGCATATGTGTGTGTAGGCCAGGCTGACACTGGGTATCTTCCTCAATTGCTCTCTAGGGCTTCTCCCTGGAACTCATTCATTTGGCACATCAAGCTAGCCAACTTGTTAGAGGATCCGGCATTGGGATTACAGATGGAAGCTATTGATACAGACTCTAGTCCACACTGAGCTATCCCCTCAACCCCTATATGGATCCCAAAACAACACTAGGAGTGGAGACTTAGGTCAGCTTTGCTCCTCCACCTCCATGCTGTCCCTCAGCATGGCACACTTGCTTGTCGGTGGCTTTGTGCCACTGTCTTTCCAACACAACACATTTCAGGCCGCTTGGTTCTAGAGGTCCAACCTTACATTTTTATTCTGTGACATCAATAAATATTTCATACAGAAAAAGGCCAATGACAGGTTTCCACACAAAGGGTTTTCTTTTCCTGCATAAATGAAAAGGACAAAAATAAAAATCTGGCATCTACAGCTAATCTCTGGCAGTTGGTGTTCTAACTCTGTGGAGGAAGAAGTCAGGCTTCATTTATTTTAGTGGAAAGAGCAACTGTGCCCAGCATACAAGGGCATGATACAGGCCACAGCTATGTGAGGAAACTTGGCGTGGCATGATGTGGCATAACATAAGAGAGCATCATGGTTAGGCAGGCCTGGATACAAACCTCTCCTTTGCTCCTATGTGAAATAGGAACTTAGACTCCCATCTCAGTTGCTCTGCAGAAATGACACTGGTAATATTAACCACACAGGGCTGATAGGAAATGACTAAAATGCACGTGAATGCCTGAGGCATAAGCACACAGCACAGACCCATCAGCTCTTATCCCCATGTTCTGGGCTTCTATGCCATAGCTGCCAATTTGGAAATGCCTAACACAGAATCTGTCCTCTTTTGGTTTGTGTACGGGAAGATGGAGTTCTAGCATACAATCAGTCGGGGGTTCCTTATGCTTTACTTGGAAAGTCAGTATGGGACTGACAAAGCTGCTGTACTTAGCAACCACCCATGATGACATCTGTGACTCAGATACAAAAGTCCAGGCACAAGCAGGGGCCAGAGAAAGCATTCTGCTTTTGATTTATTACCGGCACCTTCTCCTGGCCAACAGGAGCTCTTCCCAAGACATGGAAATTGGCAGGAAGCTCCAGGTTGGGGAGCTGCTGACAGTGCAGTCAAGGCCAGGTGTAAATAGGAGGCCTTGATGAGAAGCCACCAGCCTTCCTAAAGGATCAGAGGTGCCAGCCACGGAATTAATTCTCCAGAAGGCAATGGAGGAGGAAACAAATGAGGTCACTCTGTTTGATCCCCCCTTGCAAGAAGGAATGGATGACTCAACCCTTCCAGGAGAATGGCAGCCAGTTTCCAGACCCATTTCTGGAGCTTTGAGTGAATTCACACTGGAGACCCTCATCTTCAGGAGGGCCGATTGTCAAAGAGCCCATAGGTGGCAGAGCAAGCTAGGCTAGGCTGGGTCACTGAGGAAGCTCTGGGCACTGCTAGAGTTCCTACAGGCTTCTCCCATCATCCTTTGCAGCAACAGTGAAGAGGCTGCATGCTGACACTATGGAGAGCATAGTGAAGCGCCATGGGAAGCAGGTCAGAGAGCTAGAATGTTCTCACCATCCCAGCCTCTAACAGGTTCTGTCTTGTCTTTCCCTCCTAGCCTCAGTTCCTCATGTGCTAAATGAGAAGGATGAAGACATTGTCTTCCACAGTCATAGAAATGGAAAATTTCAAAAGTCACCCAGTCATGGCTTCCTTTGTCATTGTGTCATGATTTAGAGTTGCCTGAGCTCTTGTGGTAAACTGGAAAGGAATATGTATCGTTTCTATCAGCTGACATGTGCCCATGTGCTCACGAAGTTCCCTACCTCTGTAGCAGCAGAGCTGCCACCAAGGTCCCGGGACACAAAGAGGTTGACAATGGGCCGACTGATTCGCTGCGTGGCCAGAATCAGAGCCAGAGGCCACCAGAAGCTCAGCATCTTTCTTATGGTTGCATCACCCTGTGTTGGGAAACAGAGGTCAAAGCTCATTAGGTTCCAGAAGGAGAACAGAAAACAGCCTAAAAATCAAAGCCTGTCCTTTGTATGCCAATCAATAGCAACTTCATTATGCCTCACAATAACATACAGAAAAGCCTCTGTAGACATGCCAAGTTGAATTAAAACTAAGTGTACAGTCTTATTAGAAATTAATTCAGACAGCTGGCAAGCTACTGTGAAATCAAAGCACACAGTGGATGAAGCCTGGTGGATCCCAACCACTGTTTCCCATATGCAGAACCAGCCTCCATACAAGGTGGAGCCCAGCTCCACAGCCTGAGAAGGCAGGTTTCAAATGAGTCTCTGTTTGTGTCATCACAGTGGCTGGCTTGAAGCCATGTCAGTAGGAGGTAACTCCGAGAAATAAAAAGCTATTATAATCTACTTTGGAATCAGTCAATATATACAAATGTGTCTAATTACTGTGGAACTATTGCGCTCAGCTGCAGAGACTCCCACCTCCCAATCCTCCACAGGAGCCACACACACAGCAGAGGCCTAAGTGGAACAAGAGCACACGGAAGCACAGGGCAGGTCTTAAGACATCTACAGTCAAGGTGTGTGCTACCTTTCAAGCTTGGCTTCTGTTACGAAATTTAGGTTTTGTTTCTTAAGAAGGGAAGAGTTACATCATGGATTCCTCAGGCATTTTGATTTCTTTCCCTTTGCTGGAGGCAGAAAATGGGAAGAGAGAGAGAGAGAGAGTGAGAGAGACAGAGACAGAGACACACAAAGAGAGAGATAGGTAGAGACACAGAGACAGAGAGACAGAGAGATAAACAAAGCAGAAAGAAACAGAGACAGAGATAAACAGAAACAAAGAGACAGAGACACACAATGAGAGAGAGAGACACACACACAGAGCCAGAGAGATAAACAGAGAGAGAGACAAAGAGACACAAGAGATAGATATAGATAGATCAATAGATAACAGTGGCAGAGAGACAGAGAGGGACTGAGACAGAGAGATTGGTCCTATTAAGGTAACTGTGGCTGGCCAAGTGGCAGAAATAACTAGGTAGGATTTCCATGACACCTTGACCTAGAATGAGGTACAAGGTCAATGCAGTTACTGCTGTGACATCATGAAAGCGATGTCTGGTTAAGCTGGGGCCTGGGGCTAGAGTGTGGTCAGGGTTAGACAGGATCCTGCCTGCCTGCCTGCCTCAGAACTAGATGGAGAGAAATGATGTCTAATGCACGTGGTAGGAGAAGTAAGCATGCACACAAGTGCTCATGACTTGTGATGGGAAAGCTTGGGTGCTTTACTACTAACTTGATTCTTAACTGACTTTTAACAAAGTTCTCCAACGAGGCTTACTAGACCGCATGGCCGGAACTGGAGGCTCTAGGTTCTTGGCAGTGCAGATGCTGTTTTGGACTTATTTAGGTCTGTTCCCCTCCCCTGCCCCCACAATTGTTGCTCCTGTGTTGGCCATATTGCCTATTGAGTTAGAGGCCTTATCTTAAGACTTCCCGTCATACTATATAATACCTAAAGCTCTGCCCAGTCCCTAGGACATGCTCAATTAAGAAATTGGGACTGGCTGGTGCAGAGAATAAAAACAGAGCCTGGGGCTATAATGTTAAAAATAATAAGACCCAAGCACAAAGGTCTCATAAACCCTAAAACCTTCTGGACCGTGAAAGAGATTACCGCAGAGAGTCCAGGGAGGTAGGAGTACTGGGTTATAGCCGTTTGAAACTAGAGGCCATATCTTAAGATTTCCTGTCATGGTGTGGTGCCTAAAGCTCTGCCTGAAAGCTCTTGAGCTGAAGTGACACACAGTCTCCTCCTTTGGCCAGGAGGAAGCGGGGTGGTCACTTCTAGGATCATTCCCATCCCCAGAGTTCACGCTGCTCTGACTGCTTTCCCCTCAGAAAACTCCTAGCGTGTGACCGTTGGGCTTATCGCACAGGGTTCTCACGTCATATTCTCGGGGTCTTGAGTCTTGGTCAGACTGTGGTTGAGCAGGTAAAGACTGCCCTGAGGGTTAGGCAGAGAGGGACGAGGGAAGGACGGGAGAATCAGAATGACCAGCACTTGATAAACACAAATATGACAGTTGCACAGCAAGTCCTGTCATTTTGTACAAGGAGCATGCATTAACATTCCAAAAAGTCAAAAGGGGCACACGCACCCCCAGCTCTGGGCCGCTCCTGTCCGGGATAATGTCGTGGATGTTCCTGTAGTAGCCCAGGCACAGTGTGGTGCAGCGCACAAGCGCACCCATGTACAGAGACAGGATGGGGATGAGTAGCGGTTCTCGGCATTCCAGGTGACTGTGAAGCAAAATGGCTACGAAAACAACCTGTGAGAGAGCAGACAGGGCAGGTCAGCAGAATGCAGGCATGAGGTCCTTAGAGGTCAGGCCACCCTGAGCCCGGGGACTGATGCAGGGAGCTGACTCGATTCTGATCTTCCCTGACCAGATGCAATGCCCGGGGTTGACTGGGGGATCACAGCCACAGTTCTCTTAGATCCACCATTGAGACCCTTTTAAGGCAATGGCACTTCTAGTTAAGATTACCAACTAAGAAATACCTAGAAACTTTGGCCCGTTAGCTTCCTCCCCAGTACCTTCAGAGGTTTGTTTTTTTTTTTTTTTCCACACCAGAGGAAAAACCCATGGCAGTCAGTGATACACAGGGGCAGATGGGCAGGAACATTTATAGGATAAAATACTCTAAAATGCCATTTCAAACACCACTGGGAATGATGATGGAACAACTTAAATTTAAAAAAATACATAAAATACTAAGCTGGAAAAGTTATTAAAATATTAACTACATATGACTACAATGCCTGTTTGTTTATCCAGTTAGAGCCCCGGATGTCCTGTACTTGGAAGTAACAGGCTCCATATTTACCATCCACAAAACTCCAAACCACAGTGGTGATATTTAGAGATTGAAAATGGGGTTGTGTGGTTGGTAGAAGTGACCGTAGTCAGGAGAGACTGAAGTCATGATGAAGTGTAAATCTCTCTTGGATGGCTCTGTCTCGAAAGCAGAGTTTATAATGCATTGACTTTCTCATCCTGCAGCGGCTAGAAATGTGGCCAACCTCAACACTGGGTCCTCAGAACATAGAGGACAGAGGAGCTACATGGATATGCTGCTATGAGCAGGCAGCTGAGAACATGGGAGACTTGGGCAGACACAAGCTGGGGAGGTGTTCACTATCTCATTCACCCAGCCTCACACACAAATTGCCATGCTAAGAGGACATGCTAGGGAGTGACGGAGTAAGGACTCCCCATGATGTCCCCATGCTACTCTGAATTGGACCAGAGGCAGTGAGCTGAAAGATATGAAGACCAGCAGGAGGGTGCTTTGCTGGGACACAGGGGATGGGTCAAAAGCTCGGGCACTTGGGGTGGCAGACACAATGCCTACTGGCTTGGCTAACTAGTCAGGGTTCCCTCGGATGCCCTTTTATGCACGCTGGGAGTAGGATATCCATAGCAAGCTCCACATTTTTACATAAAGTGCACTGTAAAACCCTAGTGGTGATGGATACGTAGAGCCTAAAACCTAATTGTGTGGAGGGAGAATGTGAAACTCAGCATGTCCCCTGAATCCTTCACTGTCAGGACAGAAGCCTGAGGAGCAGGGATGTGGAGGAGGACCTGGACAAGAGGGAGAGATGCACCAGAAAGGAGTAAGCATGTGGGGTGACAAGATAGCAGCCATCCAGCACAAGGGTAACAGGTGGGTGGGCTTCTTCAGGGGAGTTCCTAAGGCCAAGGTGAAGCTGCTGTCAGCCTCCCCCTAACACTTGTAACAGACTGAAGCATGCAGCCCAGCACCTGCCTCAGGCCTTATCTCTTCCTGGCAAACCACATCACTTACCAAGGCAAACTAACACCTGTGCACTCTACATTGTAATCCAGAACCACACTTCTGCATCTGACATGGCCACCACCAAAAGCGTGTCTCATTATGTTGAGAAGGAACCTGCTGTGTTAGTGTGAGGGTGTTCCCAGTGAAATCGTGTACTGGCCCCAGGCTAGAGTCAGTCCCAGACTGACTTCACGGGGCTAACCAGTCCAGCATAGAGGACAGACACACTAACCAAACAATGGGCCAGCGAGCACACACTGCCTGTCAGGACAGAGTCCCTGCAGTGGGGAAGCATGACTGGGGGCATCGCCTGAGCTGAGACCTTTCCACTGAGCAGAGGTGGGAGGGACAGGAAGGAGGTGGGGGGAACTGAGGCTGTGAGAAGTTGTGGTAGCTGGACTGTGGACCAGAGAGCAAGGTGGGAAGGGGACAATGCTGGGGCTAGATGGGCAGAAGGGCTTGCGGCTTTCCAGCTTGTCACCAGGCAGCCTTAGGACTGAGAGTTGCAAGCATCCCTTTAGCCAGAGGCTGAGGTGGTCAGGATGTTAGTGATTAAGAACAGTGGGGAGCCAGGGCAGCTGGGTAGGAGTGAGTGAGGAGGCTGCTCACTACTGTGGGTAGGAAGGGATGATTTTCAGTCAGTGTAAGTGACAGTCACAGAAGGGGCACAGCAAAAGGAAGAGACTCTAAGGGCTAGGACATAACCCTTCATGATAAAGGGAGATGCCCCCAGGGTGGCGCCAATGTCTCTAACCAGGTGACTGCACCTGCCAATTTACTTGGCAGAATTCTTGCTATAGAAGATCTTCAATTCCGGCTCTGGGTGTCTTTGGAGGACCTGAGTGTGAATGTACCCAGGGGCCCATGGGTAGGTTTGTGAGAAGGTGAGGCTATGGATATTAAATGGGGGAATCACAGTCACATTGTATACGCTATAAACTTAGGAGACACCATGAATGTGTCTTGTTGTTCTAGAGGAGGGCTTATTTGATGCAGATTTAGAGGCTACGCATCCTACAGTGTAGGCTCCAGCAGGACCTGTCTGCCTACCTTGGCTGCGTCACTTTATGGATGATGGGAATGGAAAGGAGTGTGTGTGTGTGACAGGAAACTTGAACTCATGAAACTAGAGAGACTGGAATCTTACGGTTCCTCCAGGGGCAGCCATAAATGATCTAAGGCTCCACCTCTTACAGAGACCAACCTTTCTGTACGTGAAATGGGTGGGGAGGGGGTAGCAGACCACATCCAGACTATCATAGGCATGAGTTAGATTTTTCACAGAGAGAAGGGAGGAGTCTAAAGTGAGGAGCTATCGAGGTATGAGACCATGGAGACTGCTTGCTGGGTCTAAAGGTCTTTAGGGAGAACGTCTGGGAGAACTGACGAGGTGGAGGTAGACCTGTGTAGGGAACACACTGAAAAAGGAAGTAGGGGAAAATGGAGGCAGCAAGGAGAACTGTCCTTCCGAGAAGTGGCTGTGCGGTAGCAAAGAGGAAAACAGGATGTGGCTCAAGAGGGACATGTGGCTCCGGAGAACGCTGCTTGCCGCACTTGTGTTTTCCAAGTATGTGTATGTGCCCAGACAACAATCCAGGAAGACAGGAGGCTCACCGAAAACTAATTAATAATGCTCCTGAGGAAGCACCTGACGTACAGGTAGAGAGGGTGGCCTTGAGAGATACCACCTCTCCACATGAGGGCCGTGGAGAATGGAGGTTTAAGTCTGCAGGACAGTGGCCACAAGAAAAGAATGTGGTGCTTCAGTTTCCTCTGCCAAGTGGGAACCGAGGCCATCCCCTGGGAAGTGTACAACAGCTCCCCAGGGTCAGCTGAAGTCACTGAGCCCATACACTTTGCTGCCAGCTCATGTCCAAGGGTCAGGCAAGGTTAGGGAGTTGCCAAAGGCTGAGCTGAAAGCCGGTAATGCTGAGAGGGTTTTCAGATGACCTCAAAAGGCAAGGGTGGGCTTCAGCAGAGGGCAGGGTGTAGGAGGTACCAGGAAGGACAAACAGCATCAGGAGAATTGTCACATCATTTGATGCTGAACAAGTAATGAAAGCATGGATGGCCATGGAATGAAACAAACCCCTGGCGATGTCACTGACTAGGACACCTGGCACGAGAGTCTCGTGTGGAGGTGGAGAGCAGGTCACATGCCTCAATTTGTATCGTCATGTGGACCCATAAACTCTGGGGAGATTTTTTTTTTTTTTTTATATTAGGAGTTGCTGCTAGAGTTCTGAGTATTATTAAGCAATTTTCTCACTGATTTGTTTATTTTCTCACTCATTCATTCATACTATGAAAATTCCTGGAAAAAGCCTCTCCTTCCATCGAAGCTTCTACAAGGCTAACTGGTCAATTAGAACTGCAGTGACTGCAGAGAAGATGAACTATTGCAGGCCTAATTACAACTTATCCGGGGCTACCTTAGCCTTGTAAATAACCATTTCTTGTCCACCTCTGTCGGACCCTGACGTCCTGACACTAACAGATAAAACCTTTTGGAATGTATTGACAAAACCCCCATTTCTACTAAGTAAGGCATCCACGGCTTGTACCTGAGTCCCTCCACTTCGCTTTGCCGAAACCTGCCTACATACTGTTTCCACCAATGTACTTAGAAAGTGGTTTTCTTTTTTCTGTTACTATAAAAACTTCCTCAAACTAGTGCCACACCAAGCATGGAATTTAGGGTACCCTAAATCTGTATTCTTCGGTCATTGCGGCCCATATTTAGCTTCAGAATAAATTATCTCTAGTCCTTTGGAGGTGAGAATTGTTTTTGCATTGACAATAGCAAGGTAGACAGTTCAGCGTGCTTTCCATGGGGCCTATTTACAAATGATCAGATTAGGTTCCAAGGACGGTTTCTGGTAATGAGCAGAGTAAAACAGGGTGGGGTGGGGGTGGGGGGTGGGGGCTGGGGAATGGGGGCAGAAGAGAAGACTTACGAATGAAAATTATATTTATTCTCCCAAACAAACTTTGGCAGTAACTCAAACAACAAGGTTTAAAATAATACCAGGAATAGCCCAGGGCCAGGCAGCATCTGAGCCCAGCCTCCTTCTCTTTCCCTAACCAGACTGTTGTTTCCAATAAGCAGGGGCCAGGACCAGGTTGAAAATGAAGGAGGAAAAGGACTGTGGGCGTGGGGCAAAGTCTTTTCCATAAGCATGCTTTTTTTGTTTTCCTGTCCCTAGGTGCCTACTATATTTATCTCAGGCAGAGCTAAATGCCTTTCTTTTGTCTTTGCGCCTTTGAAATAACGCACATCTACAAACTCCCACTGAACTGCTGCTGCTGTTTGAAAGGCAAGCCGTTTCTCTCACTTCAAATTAAATAATGAGTGGATAAGACGGCTTAGTCCAGCTCTCAGAGGATGTAGAAAGTAACACTGGGACAAATCTCTAATAGCTGTACAGGAAAATTAACAAGATATATCAAAGAATGATGCTAGCTGGTGTTCAGGCACACACATCCACATATGTTAGCAAGAATTATTTTCAATTACTTTTCCTAGTAAATGCAATTAATTTGGAAATTTAATTCTTGGTCTTTAGGGAGGCAAACCTAACAGTTTAACTAGATGATTTCCAAGCAGTGGCTTATAGGTGGGGTGTACAGCTGGGAGGAATGCAGGCTCCGCCTGCCGGTAGGGGGAGGTAGGGGGAATGGAGAATTTCGAAGTGTGAGATGATAATCTAACTCTCCCTCCTCCAGAAACACATTATTCTCAAGCCCCACCCCACTTGCATAGCTGATACACTGTAGGGGTTGCATCTTCTTCCCAGAAACCTAAGGAGAGGAATGGAAAGCCAGGGCTAGGGTCAGGCCTGAGAGCTGGCACAGTGAAGGGAAACACAAGGCTCCCTCTCAAACAATGTGGTCAGACCGTGGAATCAACTTCTGGCTTCATTTTAAACATGGGCGCGCTGGCTAGTTTTATGTCAACTAGACACAAAAGCTGAAGTCATCTGAGAAGAGGGAACCTCAATTAAGAAAACACCTCCATAACATCTGGGCTGTAGGAAAGCCTATAGAGCATTTTCTTTGTGACTGATGGGGAGGGCCTAGCTTACTGTGAGGGGGTACCACTCCCTGGGCCGGTGGGTCTAGTTTTGTAAGAAAGCAGGCTGAGCAAGCCATGATTTACAAGCTAGTAAGCAGTACCCTTCCATTGGCTCTATATCAGCTTCTGCCTCTAAGATCCTACCCTGAGTTCCTGTCTTGACTTCCTTTGATGATGGGCTAAGAAGTGGAAGTACAAGCCAAGTTAACTCTTTCCTCCCCAACTTGCTTTGGTCACTTGCACGGTGTTTTATCGTGCAAGATAGACAGTAGCCCTAACAAGACAGTGGGGAAATGGTGTGTAAGAGAGAGAGCTTCACGGTACCCAAACAAGAAACCATGTTTAAGAATCATCCCAGTGCTTTGCAGTTTGAGGCAGGAGGATCAGAGTCAGCCTAGGCTATAGAGAAAGATCATATAACAAATAAAGAAACAGAAACCCAAACAAAGCAACAACAACAACAACAGGGTTGGTAAGATGGGTCAGTAAATAAAGGGCTTGCTGTTCAGGGCTGGTGACATGAGTTCAATTTCTGGAACCCAGGCAAAGGTGGAAGGAGAGAGTTAACTGCACAAAGCTGCCCTATGATCTCCATGTATGCCTACTATGTGTGCCCCACAATAAGAAATGAAGTTTTAAAAAAGAGAACAGGAAAAAAGAATAATTCCATGAGTCTCAAGTGCTCATTCTGAAACCATGTGACACTCTGCTCTTTCAGAGTGTCCCCCCTGCAGAGGCCATGGGGACAATGACAAGGGCAAAGTGACCATTTATGACTGTCCCAAAACATACTTGGTGTTAGTCTGCTATCACTGTGTGAGTATGCATGCGTGTGTGTGTGTGTGTGTGTGTGTGTGTGTGTGTGTGTGTGTGTGTGTCCTCACTTTGGTATCCACATGTGAGGGACCAGAGGTTTCTATGGATGTCTTTCTCCTTCACCCTGCATCTTCTGAGACAGGTCTCTCACTGAACCTGGAGCTAGCTGTTTCAGTGAGACTGGCTGGCCAGCAAGCCCCCGGGATCCTCCTGTCTCTTCACCCCCAGTGCTAGGATTACAGACAAACATAATTACACATTTTACCCAGGACTGGGGTTCTATACTCTGGTCCTCATCCTTGCTCAGCAGGTGCTTTACCCACTGAGCCATCTCGCCAGCACTAATTACTGCACGTTCTCACACCTCGGAAGCGATGGTTCAGATCTGACAAACTTAACTTAAATCTGAACAACTCCTCTCTAGCAAGACTGTACATACTCTGATCATACTATATTACCTTCCCTTACTCATCAAGCAACCATGGGGATCTGTATGGGATGCGAGCCAAATGCTGGGAAGCACCACACAGACATAACTGTAAATACAGCTCCACACCTCAGTTCCATCCAGCAGGTCATTCATCAGAAGGCCACTCTGAGAAGCTGGGACAGACACACAGACCATAGTTACCTGAGCTATGACATCTGAGATTGAGGCACATCCCACCAGGAAACTGTATTTGTGTTTTAAGAGAATGCCAGCATGAGTCCACGCCTGCCAGAAAGAACAGAATTTTCAGTGAGAGGCACAGCTAGGATTATGGTGTTTCTTGCATTCCTAAGATACACTCTGTACTTCTAAGGATCATAGCAGTGGGTTTGCCAAGCCTTTTGCTGGTATAAGTAACTTCATCTGGTGGCTAGGAGTGGATAATGGCATGCATTTATTCAGTAGCACTGATGAGGAGGTAAGCTGACTGGTTGGGTTGGTCTCTGGCTGGAAGCTGACTGACTGACAAGGGTGGAGGACACAAGAGCTCCCCTGGAGCACTCTTGATCCCCAAACGCCTTTCCCTGCCAGACATCGAATTAGAGGGAGGGTTCCAAGGTGGTTCTGAGCGACTGAAGTCATCAGCTCAAGAGCAGATCAGGGCTCTGTGAGCATGTGATCTCCTGGATCTGAGCTTGGCTCTGTGTGTTTGAGAGAGGCTAGGAGGAAGGCCCTAGAATAGGCAAGCCAAAGCTCAGCTGGCAGCAGGTGTGGAGGTTGATGCTCACAACAGGATCTGTGTAGGAATTTCATGTTTTACCTCAATGGGCAATTGGACCAACAGACTGCTGGATAGATTTTTGTCACCTTGACACAAGCTAGGGTTCATCTCAGAAGAGAGAATCTCAAATGAGAAAATGCCTCTATCAGAATACTCTATAGGCCAGTCTGTGGGGTGTATGTTTTGGTTGATGACTGATACGGAATGGTTTGGCCCATTATAGACTGTGCCACTCCTATACAGGTTGGCCTAGGTTGTATAAGAAAGCAGGCTGAACAAGCCACAGGAAATAGGTCAGTAAACAGTGTTCGTCCATAGTTTCTGCTTGGTTCCTACCTCCAGCTCCTGCCTTGGCTTGCTCAATGATGGGTTACAATCTGGAGTTGTGAGATGAAATAAACCCTTTCCTCCCCAAGCTGCTTCTGGCCATGATCTCCATCACAGCAACAGAAAGCAAACTAGAACATAGAGAAATAAGATGGCTCCTGAGCAGAACAGGATGAGCCAATCACCTGACCTAGGTTGACATTTTGTTTAAGCTGCTGCCTTTACTCCCTTCCCGAGTTTCAAGGTCCCAATGTGTCAAATGTTTTTTTTTTTGTTTTTTTTTGTTTTTTTGTTTTTTGTTTTTTGTTTTTTTTAAAGAATGTAGCTAACTTTTGTAACAGTACTGTGTAGGTTGTCTTGTTGTTTTAATGCCATCTGGGTGGAAAGTTGCATGACTTCTAAAAATTATCTCCCCAACTAAGTTATCAGGATTATGGTGCAGGTATTTACATGCATGTGCGCATGTGCAGATGTGTGTCTAGGTGAATGAAGGAGAGAGGAGTGCTTCTTATAAATGCTCATTACTATAAATCTATAACTAAGGATAGGTAGACAGACAGACAGACAGACAGACAGGTCTAGAAGAACTCAGCTAGATATAGATATCATAGGTTGGTAGATGGGTGGATAGGTAGATAGATAGATAGACAGACAGACAGACAGATAGATACATATAGATATGGATAGATGATGGATGATGGATAGATGCATAAATAGATGGATGATTCATGGATAGGTAGATAGATAACCAGAGGTCAGGATCAAAATCTAAACATAAAATTTATACTTTTTATACAGAGTCTGAAGTAAGTCTCTCTATATAGTATTTAAAGTATTTTTGTGTATGAATCAGTTTCTCACACATGAAACTGGGTATCTGATTTCCCAGATGTGGTACCATTCAGGGAACTTTTGGTTTTTGAGATCTGGGTCTGGGGTTTGGAGTGAGAGATGCTTAACTTGTACTGAACTTTAAAAAAAATGCTGTTGTGGCAAATAAAACAGCTGGCAGGGGACAGAAGGCAAAGCATCTAAGAGTCTGCAATGGCCTTCTATGAAAAGCCATGAGTTCTCAGAATTCACTGTATAATTACCACTCTCTGTTTATAATTCCTCACTTCCAGTTTACAGGAAGGACAGAGTGACATCATTGGCTCAGTCTATCCAGTTCAACCTTAACTGCTTCAGCATGAAGCCTTGATGCGAAAAGCTCTAGGCTCCTGTGTGCTATGTGAGGACAGTATAGTGTCTCAGACTCGTCTTTGGGTTCACCTGCATCAGCTATCAGGGGCAACACTGTTGGCCCAAATAGTGAGAGGAAAAGTGAGGCCCAGCTGTCCACTGGTGACCCAAGCCTCCCACCAATAGTAATTTACAAAGGCGCCAAATGGAAGAATTTATTATTAGCTCCTAGATGTTGGCAACTTTGTATTGTCTCTGTATAGCTACACCAAAATGAAGAAATAAAGTTCCTGGTCTCCATGATAAGACTGGTGACCTAGTGAGGACATCTCCCATCAGGAGGTTCAGGAGAAGCATACTGTGAAACCCGCCTGTTCACAGCACACGAGAAGCAAGCGTAGCCCCCATCTCCTGGAACTGAAACCAACCGTAAAAAAACACATGATAACCAAATCAGAATGTTCAATTGTGCTCTCTTGCTGTCTGCTATAACTTGTGGCAAATACATATAATTACTATAAATTATGAGAGACGCTGGCTAACTGGGTCAGTTGGAACCCACCTACACTGTAGGCAAAACTGATAAGCTGCCATGGGAATGAACTTAACAGTTCCTCAAAACAAAATTTAAAATTAATTAAAAATCAACATATATATATAATGTATATTAACATATATAATATATCCCCAAAGAACTGAAAGTAGGGACTCAAAAGGTAATTTTAATCACAGTCACCAAAAAAAAAATGGAAACTACAAACGAGTAAGTAGGCAAAATGTATTATATGTATGCCAGGAAACATTTTGCCTTACAAAAGAATGAAACCCTGGCACATTCTGTAACAGAGAGAGAACACTGACAATATCTAAAACGAAATCAGCCAGGCAGGGGAGAATGAACAATGTCTGAGCCCCACTCATGCAGTACCTTAACATAGTCACATTCATAGAAACAGAAAGTAGAATGCAGTTTCTGGGGTAGGGCGTGGAATGGGAACAGCTGTAGCACAAGAGGCCCTGAAAACTGACTGCATAGAAACATGAATGCTCTTCTACTTTTGAACCAGACACACTAACATACTTAAAAGAGGGAATGCTATAATAAACACGCTTTGCTGTTAAGGAGGAGGAAAGCCCACAGTTTCCTCCACTTACCATGGCATCCATAAAAGGGAAGGCAGCGAGATACAGGAAGGCCCTTCGTGTTTTGCTCCCCACAGACTCATCCACATGATGTAGCTTGTTGATGATGTAGTACCCTAAGTCACTGTAGGCTGCAAGGGACCAAAACAAACATGGTGTTTAGAAAAAGGTAGTTTACATGAATTTTGTCTAGAAAACTTAAAATAAGTTTAAATATCTTATCTGCCTTGTTGTAGGAAAGTCAGAAAAGCTCTAAGAGAATTCTCTATAATCTCATTCTTCTACTGGGGGTGGGTGTGGCTTACAGTGACCCAGAATTTTATTAGTGTGTGAGGTAAGCATGTGAGTTTCACTATGCAAAGGAGGTCAGACTATATACTCCCCTATAAAGCACAGCTATCTGGGAATGATATCGTCTTACTCATTGAAAGATGCTTAGTGAGTTGATTTTCCTCTGTATCTGCTAAATCTTGATTTCTTATTGTGCATTTGTGATAGTATTTAATATTACAACAGAATGCTTGATGGGAATAGTTGAAAATAAATATTTAAATACTATTAGGTCTTCAGACACACCAGAAGAGGGCATCCGATCTCTTTATAGATGGTTGTGAGCCGTCATGTGGTTGCTCAGTATGGGATTTGAACTCAGAACCTCTGGAAGAGCAGTCGGTGCACTTAACCACTGAGCCATCTCTCCAGCCCTCTGCACAAGTTTTAAAGTGAGCTTTTAACACTTGCCAGTGCTCAATGCCACTTCTTGTGAGGCAGAATTGTCCTATGCAGTAGAAAGTGATATGCAGATGGTGTTTTAGGAGTCTTCCTATGTCAAGATCTGTCATGATGTGAGGCTGAAGCAAAGGGCATCTAACACATACATGTGTGGGTTGTATACAAACCCACCAAGCAAGAGAAAGAGAGGCAGGACTTGAGGACCTGAATCCTCAAAAGGACAGGCTGTGCTAGCTTTGATCTCACTGATACAAGTTAAGACAAAATGAATCCAAGCTCTACAAGGTTTTCCATGTGTTCTGCCAGTAGATGCTACATTGTTAAGTTCCACTCTCACAACTGTGAATGTGTAAACATGTGATACCTGGACATGGATCTGACATTATAATCAAGCTAAAGGGAAAAAGAAGACCCTCATGCCAGAGTTTGGGGCAAAATATCACCCCACAAACTAGTCGGTGGAGATAATGCTCCTTCATCACAATCAGTCTCGAGTCACAAGGATTTTGTGGTACTGCAACCTTGAAAATGGCCTTTAGGAAGGAACCTGAGATATATCACTAGGAACTGCAGAGGTCATACTGGGCAAGAGCTGAGTTCAGGGGGAAGAAGCTAAGACAGTTCTGATGTCCAGAGAGCAAGGCAGGGTTGAGGTGAGAACCGAGAGACACTCAAGAGGTAAGAAAGGAGTCAGGTTAGGAGAGTGGCAGCACTGTCAAGGCCACTGAGGGGCAAGAAAGGAAGCCCAGGGAGAGGACATCCTGAAGCAAAGAAAGAGCATGCAAAGATGAGACTTGTTAAAGCAAGGGGTGGGAAGGAGACAGCTGAGCTCCTAGCTGTCATTTGGACCAGAAGCCCTGACAGAGATGAGAAGTAGACAGGTGGCATGAACTGACCCAGGAAGGCAGCGTGAGAGCTTTAGTCTGAGTCTGTAGTGCCATAAGAGGCACATTCAGACCAGCGCCCAGCAGATGGACACTCAAAGCTGGAATGCAAGAGTCCTGCATCTCACACGTAGTCTCTGCTGGGTTCAGAGCCGTGGGCTCTTAATCACTGATGCTATTTACTTGTGTGTGTGTTTTGATGCAATCAACAGATGTTCACCTGGGCAAGGTCTTGCAAGGAAACCCCTACTCTGGCAGAAATGCCTAGAATAAAGGCAGTGACTGCACAGGCAAGAGCACGGGGCTGCTATGAATAGCTGCGAGTGAAAATCCCTGGTAAAGGTTACAGTCCATGGAGCATGCCAGGATCTGACTCCCAGGCTGACACTGAGGACCACGGGATAGGGGAAGGCTGAGGACCAGGATGGTGGTGACATGAGCAAACCATGTCTCCCTGAAGTTCAAACATCAAAGTCCTAACCCCTGGACCTCAGAATGTGGCCTTATGTATCCACAGAATTATTGCAGATATACGATGAGGTCATACTGGAGTGGGTGGGTGTCCAAGCCCAGATGACTAGTGACCTTGTAAAAGGGAGAGATTGGATACAAAGACAGCTATGTACAGGGGTCGGGGAGTCCTTGTGAGGGCAGAGACTGGGTGATGCAGCGCCATGCCAAAGGCTGCCAGGAAAGTCTCAGAACCAATGAGCTGGCAAAGGGCAAGTTATTCCTCAAAGTGCTCAGAAGAAAGCAGGCCTGTTACACTTTGATCTCAGACTTGTTGCCTACAGATCTGCAAGACTGTCTATTTCTGTCCTTTAAGCTGCACAGTCTGTGGTATTTTGATACAGCAGCCCCGATAAATGACTACAGATTGGTTCCGAGAAAGGTGTTTTTGTTTTAGACTCCAGTTGGGGCAGCAAGAAAAGATGGGGATGTGGGTGTGTGCGGTTCACAGCAAGGCACGTGATCTGCACCTGTTGCCTGGGCACGGGGAAATTGATGGCCATAAGCATCTGGACACTTGCGATGATGTAGTTTAGATAAAGCAACAAGATGGAGCTTTTTTTGTAGGGTCCCTGGGTAAACACAGAAAGGTTAATGGTGGCTCAGGGCCTCTGGGGGCTCTCAGCTCTGTCTCGGTAAGTAAGTACCACCTTGTTCTTCCAGCCCTGGGGCCTGCCCAGCTCCCTGGGCCCAGCTTCAGGAGCATCTGGGATTCACAGGCCCAGGCCCTACATTTCTCTTGTTTCTACTTTAGAACCTTCTTGTTTGTTTCAGCTGCTAAAGAGGAAACTTGGAGGCCAAAGACAGCTTTTTCCTTCAGATTTTCTTATTTATCCTTTCTATGGTAGAGGAATCTGATTGTAACTCAGCAGCTGTTTCCACTCTAGACAACTGTGTGTCTAAAATCCCAGAACCTGTTTGCACCCTATTTCTCCTGTTCCCCAACTCCACTCTCTTGTGCCAGCCATTGAGTTATTTCCAACCCAGCTGAAGCTGGTGGCTGTGGTGATTTGTGTAAGATGCTTTGCATAGAGTCTCTGGTGACCACTCTAGCTGCCTTGGCAATGTTTGGTAAGCTTCAACTTCTACTAATTGCCTTACCAGAGTGTTCTGCAACAAAATTTAACAAAGCTTCTGAACAGATGCAAGCAGGTTTTATGACTGTAAAGAGTAGGGGGACAGTTGCTTGACCTATGAACTGGTCGGAGGCTTTAAACCCGATCAAAGAGAGGAAGGTCCTAAAAATTCATAGATCCAACAACCTCGGCCAACTGAGAACAGCCCTTTCTGCAATCAGTGGTTCTCAAACCGGCAGGGCTAATAGATACTGGTACTTATTGCAAACTATAAGATATTCACTTCAATGAAAGGCAGTAGACAAAAGACAGTCTCTGGGAACTGAGGCCCCATCCATTTGAGTAAATTATAATCCACACATTTCCAACATGTAAAACTCAGAACACCTGACCCTAATTCAAATTCCTAAGATATCAATGTAAAAGTCTCTCCAGGACTATTTACTGACCCTTCGAGTTCTATTTATGAGGCCTTTTGTGGAGCTAGCAAGTTCATCCTGGGTTTCTAATGTATGTATTGCTTCCAAAGAGTGTGTACTTACTGGCTGATAAATCACATTTAAATCTCTTCAACAAATATGTGTTGAATGACTTATTCATATGAGGCACCGTGCCAATCACCCAGCTGTGAAGGGGACAGCTTTCTGCATGAGGGATGGGACACTGACATATAATAGATCCCACTAAGTTCTCTACTATGCAGTGTTTATCTGGAAAGCACAGGGATGGGAGGTGCACATATGGACAAGGCTTTGGAGAAGAAAGATCCTAGAACCATGCATAATAATATAAGCAAGTAAATATGAGATTATAATATGGGCACCAAAGCCTCACTGGTATACTTGGCAAAGTGGGACTCATAAGTTACTATGGGTGTTGGCTTCTCAGCAGAGGATACATTACTGAGCAAACAACCAGGATATAACCCAGGTTTTGAGAACTATAGATTAAAAACATGGATGAACTCATCATGCCCAAAAGAAGTGATTGTATAAATGTCCTAAATTCCTCTTGTCTCTTTATAACAACACTCTATGATGTTTCAGTTCCCTTTACCACACACTGAATAGTTTATGTGCACACCCCTTGGCCCTGGGCTGGCCAGCAATGTGTTCCTGTCAGTAGGGTGCAAACAATGCGGTGGTGTAGTGCCTCTGACTCTTGACTTCAGGATGCTTGTGCCTCCACCTGCCACCTGGAGTCCAGCCACAGCTGTCTAAAAGAGCCCAGGCAATGGGGCAAAACGATCAGACAAGGTGCACAGTGAGGAAAAGAGCTCAGCAGAGGCCACTCAGCCACGTCCAGAGGTGGGTGACCAGCACACCCACGTCCTGAATTCAACTGACACAGGGGTGTGGGACTAGAAAAGTCCAAAAGGATCACCAGCCCAGCCATGATCTGGAGAGCAAAAGCAAACATTTGCTTTTTAAGTCACCGAGTTCTGTGGTGGCTTTTGTTTTCTGCCTTGTTTGGTTTTGTTGTTTTAAGATGAAGTCCCAGGAGGTACAGGCTGGGCTCAAACTCACTCTGTAGTGAGGATGTAATTGATCTTCTGGTCTCCCTGCATCTACCTCCCAAGTAGTAGGATCACAGGTGTGCAGCATCACATTTGGACATTAGATCCAGAGCTCTGTGCATGCTTGGTAGTCCAGCAACTGAGCAACATCCCCTGTCCCTGCGGTGGGTTCTCAGATAATAAATGAAACTGCTTATTCCTAACACTCTGACTGGTGTGGCTTTCCATATGGATCCCAGCAAATCTTAATAGGGCAAGTCTGTGATTCATGAGTAAGTGGGAAGTCCGAAAAGGTTAGACAGACAGACAGAACCAATCTTGAATTACTAGAGATTATTTTAGTTACCCATGGTAAGAGTCCATGTGTATTCAATCCCCTGCTGGCTTCCCAGGCTCCTTCAGAACGTGAATCTGGTTCCCACTGGGTACAAACACACCAAAAGCTAAATCCACAGCAACAGCTCCTCTGTCCACATGAATGAGGAAGTCACAAGCCTCACAATGTCCTTGGAGGTGAAAATAACCTGGGCTCAGCGGACACTAACTACAACATCAGGTCATCGATCTGTCCTCGAGACAGGTTGGATATTGCCTGTACTGTGACTACCAGGCTTAACTCAAGGATGGTGGTGGCAAACCCTACCTCTGCAGTTTTTTAACAAGCAGAGTCTCTGGTGAGTCCGAGGAAGGAGTCATGGCTATGGTTAAACTCCAAAGGGATGCCAAGTGGCAGCCACCCAGCAAATATGTCTGAAGTTCCTACAAGTCTTGCTAGAGCCAGACTGTGGGTGTGCTCGGAGATGACAGGAACTTGACAGATAAGGAGTCTTCTAGACGTAAAGCCTGCCAAATCTGACACAGTTCCAGCTGTCTACCCTTTTGCTCTGAGGCCTGAGTTGGTTAGGTGCTGCTGAGGAAGAGCAGGGACCATCTTTCTCTCACAAGTCCTGCTAAGCTTTCCTGGGGAACAGCCTATGTGGCTGGTGGAGTCTATCTGCTCCAGCCACATCTGGGAAGGATGACAGACAGCCTCACTGTCCCAGAAAACAACAAGCATGACACACAAGGAAGAAGATGACATCAGCTACTGCACATGCAATGAGAAAGAGCTACAACAGGTTTTTTTGCGCTTTCCTGGGACCAGAACAGTTAATAAGAGATGGTGCTGTAACGAGTGTCTAGGGAGCCCAGTCTTGTAGCCACTAATGGATGCACCGAAATGACATGGGGTTGAGGAATCTAAGGTGCTAGCAACATCTGTAGTCAGTTATTCAGAGAGGACGTGGTTAAACTTGAAGTTCTTCCAAGGGAGGATGATCCCCAGGGGTTGGCAGATCATCAGCGCCCAGTACTGCAAAGACTGGCATGTTCCAGGTCACTCAGCTGAAGTTAACACTGGTTGTTACAGGGTTCTGTAGTCTCTAGAAACATCACTGAATGACACGCAGTATTAAAAAAAATAGATCTTAGAGACCTGACTAAGCAAGGTGTAGTTGCTTTGGTTTACTCTGTCATCTTTCAATGCTCTCTATTGGGCAGAAATTGGCTTATGCCAGAGCTCTAGAAATAGACACTGATCTCTCTGCCCCCCCCACACCCCTTCCCACTGGCTACACCTACTTAGGGAGGGCATAGAGCCGGCCACTGTGTCTTTTGCAAACATCCTCTTCTAGTAACTTCAGATTCTGGAATGCCATCCTCATCTGCCTGGTACACATTCTGTTGGGCACCGAGAAGGAGGACTGGGTTACTTCGAAGTGAAGCAATAATAAGTCTAACTCTTGTTCCTCTGCCGTCCATGGAGGGTCATTTATGGAGTGATATCTCACCATTCAAAGAGGAAGACAGATATCAGTTATACAGAATGGTGCATTTTGCACAGGTGAAATGACCCACATTCCATTCTTGACAATACCACATAGGAAAATGGATGCACCCTGCCAGCTCGAACGTCCATTTATTGTAAAGAAGGCCTCGTGCTGGGGATGTCTTAGAGAGTGAAACCAACTTGTGAAGAGCAAAGCGAAATGGAACCACGAATTTGGCCATTAACTGAAAAGAGGGCAGAAAAGGTATGGCAGGGCTAAAACTATGAATCAATGCTACACAGAAATAGTAGACATTAATAGATAAGAAAACTGACTTAGATACAGCCAGCCAGACAGCATGGAGACTGGGCAAGAGCTCACAGATTCCTGAAACAAGAGCGAGGAAAGAAGATTTGAAAAGATGCCTGATACACAAGAGCAGACACGGGACAGATTCAACAGCTCAGCTGCCATCGATGCAGTGGAAGGAAAATCCTGAGAATCCAAACGTAGGCGTTCAAAACCAACTGCTGTGTGCTTCCTTGGAAAGCGGGAAGTGTCTGATGGATGAAATAGAAGTACTAGCTATAAAAATAGGTCAAGTGTAATAAAATAATTATTTAATGTAAGTGGGATAGAAAGCACCTTTGATTTAATTTTAAGATCTTATCATTTTAAAATTTCCACTTTAACATGGAAAAACCAAAGGGCTGGGGCTATATCTCAGTCAGGAGAAGGCTTGCCTGCCGTGCTTGTAACTCTGTGGTTCAGCCCCATTGCCGCATGACCTGTAATACCAGAGTTTAAAAGGGTAAGACGGGAAAATCAGAAGTTCAAGGTTAATCTCTGCTAGAGAACATGTCAGAGGTGCTCTGTATTCCTGAGATCTTCTCTCAAAAATACTATATAATACAATACAATGGTAAATCTTAAACTCAACATTTTCCTTAGGATTGCCAATAACAGTCTGCTCAGGTAGTTGTCAGATAGACTCATCCAACTGTGGCCAAAACAGGGAAAGTTGGATTTATTTGGGGTACAAATAAAAAGACAAAAAGCAAGAAGAAATTACTTTACACATTTAGACAGGATCCTTGTTTTACAATGTATGACATTTCTCAGTATATACACCTTCTTTGGAAATGGCGCAGACACAGCAGCAGAAACGCCTCCTCCAAACACTCAGCACAAGGGCGCACATGGACAGAAAGAAAGGCGCTGCCTGCCACTCCCTGAGTCCTTAAGCACAACTGAAATGGTCATCTCAGTGCCCAGCTGGGTACACCATCAACCAGCCTCTCCCCTGCGCTCCTCTTAGAACAAAATCCCCTGCTCTCTTAGCAAGGAAAACCACGAAGGCCTTTTCCCTATTGACTTTCTGATTCACAATTACACGAGCAAACACTGGCTTTCTGTGAATGAATACACTATAAGTGGTTTGGGTTAATCCTCTGGCTCCTTTACTTTGTGACATTCACGCTTCTGATACAGCCGGCAGCCGTTTAAGGCACACAATGGGTTAGGAAGCACCACTCGAAGGGCTTTGGGCAACTGGCTTCCACAGATGAGCCCTGTTAATTTTATGCCAGTTAGGCAGAGCTATTTTAAAGTCAGGATACTCTGAAACTGCACTGCATGAGACTCTAGGACCACCAAGAAGGCAGCAGACAAAGCCCCGGTCTGACACAACATGCTTTTCCTAGGTCTTCAGAAATCTGTGTATAACTGCTGTATCTAGAATCTAGCCTTCTTGTTCCAGGGACAGCTTTGCCAAGGGTTTTTCCCCATGCTTTTGAATAAAGAAGCACACTGTCATTGACTGGTTCTCAATATTGATAAGCACGAGTTCAAAATAACAGCCACTATGCCTTTGTTCTTGAGTTGCTAAGAACTAGGGCATGTCTGTCATCTTGTCCACCTCCTAGGTACAGGCACCCATGGATAAAACCACTCACTTTTGGGCTTTGGGTATCTATCAGAAGCATAAAACCACAGCATTTCAGGGGGAAAAAAGTGTTTGAAAATGTTACTGATCTAGGAGTGCAGACTCCACTCCTCCTTCTATCTGAAGTTTTCATAAGAAAGGTTTAATAATTACTGAAGAAGCCACTTACCCTAGAACTATATTTAAAGCAGCTGAGAAGAAAATGAAATGACCAAACCGAAATGCTTAGACGGCAGGAGCCTTACCTATTAGGGTGTGGAAGACGGCGGCGATGGCACCGGCCACCACCATGCAGAGAACGGCTTTGGCCCTGTCTCTCTTGCTGTTCACAAACACCAGGCCCACATTTTTGAAGTCGCTCATGGGCCCTGTGAAGAACTTCATCAGAGAATACGCCAGCCCGTAGCTGGCCAGCATCTCTACTGCATCTTCCTTGACTGCAGCGATGCCCCGGTTCAAGGCCTGCAAGAGAGAGAAGAGCCAAGGCAAACATGAGATACAGCGCTATGTCTCTGCAGAGTCCCACCACCAACATGGGACTTGGCAGATGTGTTTCCCGGGGAAACAGTGGGCAGTGTGTAGAGTGATCCTACTCCTAAGTTTGTAGAAAATACTGGCCTTTCAGGTTTCGTACACATTAGCTTCAGTTTGAGTACCTTTTGGGGAGGCAATACCTGCCCACTGGGGAAAGTAATCAACACAACAAGTGTTTGCTAGTATCAAAAGATAGTTTTAAGAAGTATTATTTAAAAGGTGATATTTTGAAATGCCTAGCCTGGTGTAGTAACTCATGCCTGTAATCCCAACACACTGGAGGTTTCTGAGTTCTAAGTCTAGCCTGGGCTACTTTGCTCATCTTCACCTCCACATGTTCACCTGACTCCGTTTTTCTAGTCCTCATCCTCCTCCTGAAATACCCTTGTTTTGCTTTCCTGCCACATGTGTGCATGCGTAGTTAAATCTGGATCCACGTAAGAGAAGCATGCAGTATGTAATATGCTATCCTTCTCTCTCCATCACCCCCACTTGTTCCTCGATATCCTCTCCCTCCAGACCTTTTCCTCCCTTCACACAGCCAGTTACCCGTTTTTACAATAGACTTTACTGTTAGAGCAGCTTTAAATTCTTGGAAAGATGAGTGAAAATGACATCTTTCTCCTTGTCCCCACACCCCACAAGTACAGTGACCCCCCCCCAACCAACCATCAGCATCCTGGCTCAGAGAGGGACACTAGCTACAAGCGATGACCCTGTACTGACACACGGCCATCACTCGACTGTAGTCGACATGGGACTCATTCTCTGTGTTGTAAAGCCTAAGGACATGCATCCGCCATCAAAGAGTCATCAATGGTGACACCCTAAAGCTTTTATCCGTTGTGTCCGCTCTTTCAACAGACAGATACACAAACACATTCAGAAAACCTGTGTTCAGTCCACTGGCTCAAAACAGAGGTGCATTCTTCTTGTCTGTCCCGTTTCTACTGAACAGATAGTGGTTCAGTATAATTTTCTCCATAAACAGTTGTGGCACAGTCTAAGTGCCACCTTGTAATACTCCTTAAAGATGATGTCAGAGCACCAAATGAACCAATGACTTTGTGAAAGATAAAAAGCTGGACTTGCCAACCAAATCCAAGATGGTTTTTCAAACGTATACTATTTAAGAATCACTATACCAAATTTTAACAAAGCAACTCATTCAATGGTTCACTGGCTCTAAGGCTGTGAATTGTAAAGCATGCTCCTTAGTTATGTACCACTAAGCAGGTATGAGACCCTTCCAGTTACGATTGAATGTCAACTGCTTATAAAATGCATTCAGGCTGCAAACATGCTATGATGGGTGGATGGGTGCATGCATTTGCACACACGTGCACATGTGCATATGCTGGGGTATTTCGTGAGTCTCTTATATACCACACTGTCTATTAAAGCTTCACAGGAGGACAGAAGAGATGAGCAAAACCCAGGGACTTCTATTCCTCGAGAAACTGCTTCATCATCGTTACTAGAGATGCTGCTGAGTTAGGCAGTGAACACTTATGGAGCAAAGCATTCAAGCAAGGCTCTACTGGAAGGTGGGAGATGCATTTGCTGCCGAAGCTGGAATCATAAAGCTAGCTTTTGACAACTGTTCTTTGAATTCATTTCTTCTTCCTTGTACTTGAACTTTCCTGAAAGAACTGTTTGTACAAGTGATAACTTTTTTTTTTTTTAAGAAACAAACTTTTCCTTCCATCAAAATGAATCAAATACCTTACTTAATGCCACAGAGCAAACTAAAAACCGAGAGAGACTGACTCCCTGGGAGTGAATCTTGTGTTTGATACAAGGGCTCCTGCCATGCTTCAAAGCTGACCCACTTGATCACCTATGCAGTTAGTCCAGTGGGAATCTGAGGGGGATGCTGGTGGTGCCTGTCAGGTCTCATGGATCCCCAGGTGGCAGGAACCCAAGAACTGATAGGTACTGGCTATGAGGACCTGCTCCCTGCTTCCAAGGCCATGCCTACCCCATGCTTCCACAGTCACTCCTGGTACAGCTCCCCCAGGACCTGGAAGTAGACTCCAGCAGACACCAGTTCTTGCTTCCTCTCCCCAGCACCCTACCCTGCTTGCTCCACTCTCCTCAGAAAGCGCATGCTCATTAACTCACAGTGTAAAAGAATCCATTCACTTCAGGCCTTGTGCCACTACAAGTCAACTTGGAACAGTTTTGAATAGTTTCTTAGCTGCCCAGAGCCTGTAGAATCCAGAGTGTCAATATCACACCATGGAGCGCCTGCTCAGGTCTCATAACTGGTATAGTTGAAACCCTCCCCCACATTTCCTCAAGTCTATAGTTTTGGATTTTTAAATGTGCATTTTAAAACAAAACATGTATTTATTTAGTATGTGTGTGCATGTGTGCATGTGTGTATGTGTGTGTACACACATGACAGGTCATGTATGTGAAGGTAAGAGGGCAACCTGCAGAAGTGAGGTCTCTCCTTCTGTCATGTAGGTTCCAGGGACCGAACCAAACTTGTCAGGTGTGGTGGCAAACAACTTGCCCTGCTGGGCCGTCTCACCAGCCCGTGAACTGATTGTTTCTAGAGCATAAAAATGTGTTAAAATTTAAATGACATCATCTAGCACAAGTTTCAAACACATTTAGTAGTATACCTATATAATGCAGGAACAGACTGTCTCCATGTTTTCTTGACAAACATTAGTTTTTTTGTTAAAACACAAACAACAGTCATGGCAACCCATCAGCCGAGGCTGTACTTTCTATTTTCACCAACACTTCCCTACTTGAGTCTTAAACCTAGAGCTGAAGCAGGTAGGAAGAAGGGCAGAGCTAATGACAGCTACTGGCAAGGCTGGGAAGTTTCAGTAAGGCCAACAATTATGGTGCTTTAAGGAAAGAGCATGGGTTTAGGCGTCAGCCACAATCTGCTTCTATCACTTAACTGCTGAGTGGGTTGGTCACTCAGAGGACCTTGGGAGAGAGAGAGAGGCAGGCTGTGCACAGAGCATCAAGCAGTTACTACACTAGAAAAGACACTGAAAGCAAGGACTTGGAATTATGAGACACTATCGCCTGCGTGAGACATCCTACTGATCTAATGCTTATGGTGATGGGTTAAATGCTTCATTGAAACAAAATGAGTTCCAGGACAGCCAGGACTACAGAGAAACCCTATCTCAAAAAACAAAACATAACAAAACAAACAAAAATGTATCCTGATTCTAATATGAAAGACGAATGAAAAGCTTCAGGCTTAAGAACATGGGCTACGTTAATGTCTTAGTGCTTTCTATTCCCGCTTGTGGCAATTTTTTCCAATCTGTCTGATTTATTAATTTCATGATGTTTATCGGTAGTGGAAACATTGTTAATACTGGTCATTTCATGGACTTTGTTGCGTGTGCTTGTAGTCTTTGCTACTCTTTACCCATCTGTAGTAAGATCATTTTGTTCTACTTTACAGGAGTGGGGGCTTTGTTTGCACACTTGACTTTTTAACTTAATCTTCCTCGTGAGAGACAGATCGGAATGAACTGCCCTCTGAACAGTTCACGTTTCTTCAAAACCACACATGGGACACACCATCCATCTCTCATCATTTGTGATGGCTTCTTACCAGCCCTTAGGGTTTGATGTGTCCTGCAGCCACCTGCTCTTTGAACATCTGTCTCTACCCCTCGCCTTCTTCTCTTTCCTTTCTGACGTGTGTATGTTCACTTGCTGCACACTTAGACTCTGTCTTCCTGAGCTCCAACGAGCAGAGACCTGCATTTACTGCTTTGTCCCCAGAGCCACAGCTTGGCAGGGTATCCCATGCACAGCAGAAGGACAGACAGACTGGAGAATGTAATAAACATGTATGAAGTATAAACATCCACTGTGATGTGAACTGAAGAAAACCAATATGCCCGTGAGCTGATCAGTCCTAGGAGGAACTCATCTGGAGAGACAAAGGAACCCCCATAAGGTAGCAGTGGAGTTGACACCAGGACAAGGAGCCAGCTGGATGAAGAGCAGCAGGAAGGTCTGGTGGGAGTGAGGGGGTGTGGGGCAAGGAGTGCTAAGGAGCAAAGAGTGGACCAGGAGAGTTGACAAGAGCAGATCACCCCCAGAGAGTGGGAAGAAGGTAATTCGGTGACAGGAGCAACCTAGAGAGAAGGGCACAAGCAGACCAAGAGCTCTGACTAGAGTGGTGGTGTGGAAATGGAGGGAAGTGTGGACAGATAGAAGCCCACAGTTTGGAGGCCAAGCAACTGGAACAGAACATGGTCTTGAACATGGGTGTGAGACAATGGGGAAAACGGATGTCTGTCAAGGTTTATGGTTTGAGTCACCATTGAGCAGTGCAGTGCTCACTAAGATTCGGACAGTGACTAAAGGAGTTGGCTGGTTGTGTGGCAACAGCATTTAAAGCCAGTGGACTGTGTGAGATCCTCTGGGAAGGCTATAGATAGAAAGGAAGGGAAAGCCAAGATTCCTCCGTGTATGTCTCTAGGGATAAACCAAAGCCTGTCAAGGGCATGAAGGCCTGGGTCCTGCTGGCACGTGACTAAGCTGCATTGCAGAGTTAACTGGGTAGGTCAGAGGCTTCCAGCAATTCTGCTCAAAAACCTGCTATATCTTAATCCAAGTCCAGAAGAGGTTGCAGTGGCTGGGGGCAAGAACTAGCTGTGGCCTTAAAATTCAGCTCAAAAAAGTACTTAGGAGTCATCAGAACGAATGAGGCCTTCATGAAGACAAGAATTAAGGTTCACCTTCTAGTTCAAGGCCAGCTCCTAAACCTTCAGTGTTTTCCAAAGCAAAGGCTTGGGCTTAGACTGTGGCCAGACCTAACAGCTCCCCCATACCTGTAAAGGCAACACTACTCCTTGTTCACAGTTCAGACCTAGTCCCACATGGAAAGCACTGGTCTTTCCTCATCCTTCAGGTCCTAGCAGCAGTGCAGAGCAAGACTTACAGACATAGCAGCTTCCCAGAAACACTGGTGGCCTATGGGCACCTACCCTGTCCTATCGTGTCTCCTATCTCAGCACTGTCCAGATTCATGGCTGCCTATGTGCTGTTTTGCTTTGATATACCAAGTTTGCCAAACCACAGGACATTTATTAAAAAGTAAAAACTACTAAACCCCTCAGGGAAATGCCTATGAAATCTCACAGGTCTGAGCTGACCTCTCCCGGATGAACTGCCTAGGACAAGAAATCCTAAACTCCCAACATTTTCAACTTGGGATCTGGAGATCAGACAAGTCTGCTAAGCTGCAGACAGCAATCCTTCAGGACAAGTCACTCGCTCCCTCAAGCCTGCTGTCATCCCACACCCACCCGTGACAGCTCAGGGTGTTCTTATGAGCCACCCCCGTCAACACTGAGAAGTCACCTGCAAATATCTCTGGGACTCAGTGCTTAGTTAACCAGTCTACTCTTTTTTTTTTTTTAAAATTTTAAAATATTTATTTTATAAATGGAATTACATATATTTATAAATTAAGGCATTTTTCTTTTTTTTCTTTTTTTATTTTTCTGCTCTTATCTCTTTAATATACTGAGTCTAAGTTCTTTTTTCCTGTTATTTTTTATTTACATGTAAATTTCTCCTTTCCCAGGTTCCCCTCCAAAAAACAAACAAACAAACAAAAACAACAAGAACAAACCCCTTTTGCCTTTCCCCTCCCCATGCCTGCCACCCCACCCTCTCCTACTTATTGGCCCTGGCATTCCCCTACACTGGGGCACAAAACCTTCACAAGGCCGAGGTCCTTT
>JADRCD010235484.1:0-24026 GCA_019843815.1 Montemys delectorum
GATCATTAAGATCATGCACCCACAGTTGGCTCTAGATGTGAACTAATAAAGGAAGATTAATGAAAAATACAACAGCTTAAACATAGAGATAGGCATTGATGATGACAGATTAATATATCCTGAATAATAAACTATAGATTTGACAAATTCAGAAAACCAGAATCAATGTGCAAAGGAATAGCACTGATCCTTGAGCATTAGATTTTTAACTTCTTTCCCTGTAAGAAAAGTAAGGAAACAAGGAAAACATGAACAAACAAAACAAAGTCGTGTAAAACTGGATCCTAACTTTAAACTTCATTGCTTATCGAGTGAATGCTAAATGAGTTTTATTTACCAACGATGATAAGTGAAAATATTCTCACTGACAAACAGCAAAATATACAAACCTGCCTTCTCCCAATGCTATTTCCTTTCCCCTGGACAAGCCATGTTGCCTCCCTGCCCAGGTTTCTATCTCAGTTTAAATAACAGGAGAGAGTTAAAAAGGAAAGAAGGCTTAGAAAGAAAGGGATATGTTTATTTCTGAAACTTGATGCTAACCTCACTACTCTCTCACCAAGTAAAAGTCTGGAAGCCAACCTAGAAACTAATAGAAAAGCAAAGCAAAATGCAAATTGCCAAAGAAGATGAAATGCTGCTTGGGTCTAAAGTTATATTGAATAGTACAGGAGCCATCACATAGAGAGTTTGCTAATTGAACATTCATTTGAAATCTTACTAAACCTTATGAGTCACCTACCACATCCTGAACAAGCTCAGTTTTGAGGCACTTTAAATCCTATAGTCTGGTTTGGTTACAAGGAATAGAAAAAGGTTCCTACTCAGACCCTATGGATGCAAAGCAGGGCGTGTCTGTCCCACTTCCCTCCAGATGTCACACAAGAACCCAGTTCTCTTCACCTTCAATAGCAGAGGCATCCTCTATCTACATCACCTAGGGTTCACCCAAGATGGCGACAGTGACTATCTGAGCCCAATGTGCCTTTGGTTCTGCCCAGTATGAGGAAAAACCTCCTCTTTTCCTAAACCCAGGCTACATATCCTTCCCTTCAAGCAAAATGGGTCAACTCATATAAAGTCTTAGTTGAGTTGCTCCTGTATATCATGCATGAGCGCACTAAAAGCAACAGAAAACCTTTACTATAAATTGAGTAGGTAAACTATGTATGTAGGAACAGACAATTGGGCCTTACATGAGGAGAAATGGAGAAATGGAGACGGGGTAGGCAAACAATAGGATTATTACATTTGTTATTAGTTGAATAACTGACAGTTGCAGGGCAAGCACTGAATCAGTTAAATAACTGATAAAACAATAGACTAATTTCTGCAAGGGAGGAAGACTACTTCCTATATCACCAAGCCATTCTTAAATTTCCCCAAAATATAGTAAGTTTATACACCCAAAAGGTACATGACAACTTATATGCCCAGCATCAATAATACAAAAGGAATATCAAATCACCTAGAATAGGGAACAGAAGACTTAGAACAATTGAATCAACATTTGAAGTCCAGGAAATCAGAAATATCCAACACATTCAATGTTATTCAGAGAAACAAGTTGTCTTAAATGAGTCAACTGAGCTATGAATATATAATAAAAATATCTGTATAATAATAAATATTGATGTGCCATTTAGTCCAACTTGGCATTATTGATATTTGTTCATTGGAAAACAACACTTAGAACCTGCCAGAAGTACAGAAAGCAATTATAACTTCTCAAATGACTAGTCATAAACAAAGCACCCGTGCCTGATAAGGCTTCTCTAATTTCTTCTGGCTGTCACTGATAATGGTCTGTAAATAATGCTGCCTCGGTATCTGGTGTCTAAAATATTTAACACTGGGACAAAGGGAAGCTGGCTAGGTACTGGCCTCCCTTAAATTCAGATCTTGATTCCAAAATATTTACTCCCCATCTAAGCTCAATCCAGTTCCAGTGCTGTAGAGATAAACATCCTATCTACACAAAGAGATTTTGTTCCATGGGAGGAAAGACGGGGCGTGGTTGCCTGAGACAGCAGGACTGTCCAGAAATCAACTCTAGTTTGTTATACAGAAGGAAACAAGCCAGGAAATTCACATTTTGAAATATCCTCCCGCCCCCTGGTTCCTGTCTGATATTCTCAGCTGGTCCACTAAAGTCATTAGGACCAAGTCCAGCTCTGAGCATAGAGTAGAAAAATAAGCGAGCAACACAAACAATGAAACCTTTCCCTCTCTCTCTCCTTCCCTCTATAGATGCTCAGCCAGTCTTTGATGAATGAAAGATCCTAGAAAATATAAAATGTAAATTTTAATTTATATTCATTTTAGTTGGTATGTATTAGTAGTGGTAAAAAGTGATGGGGTGATATGGTCAAGATAGATTATATTCTTATCTGAAAGCATCATGATGGGGCTAAGGATGGGGTTCAGTTGGAAGAATGCTTACCTAACATGCTTAAAACCCTGAATCCAATTCCCAAAATTGTAAACTAAGCATAGTAGGTACTTGCATCTCATCTCAACATTTGAAAGGTAGAAGCTGGAGGGTTAGAAGTTCAAGGATATCTTTGGGCTATAAAAAAAAAAAAATCCTAACTCACAGAAAAATATCCTCATGAAAACCAATACTGTGTGTAATAATAAAAAGAAAAATTAATCAAATTAAAATGCCTAAATGAGGTTACAGGGTAGCCAGCATAATTTCCCTGTAAATTTCCCTTTTTTCCCACGCTTGGGCAGTCTTATCTCTTTCATCTGAGAATTTATAGACTCTTGATCTTCCTGTCAGGAATACAGCTGCAAGTTTAGTTTTGTAAACATCTCTATCAGTGCCTTCCTACACAACATTCTTGTAATCCCACTGCCTGCAAAAGACATCCTCAGCCAGTTACTGGCAAGCTTTCTCTGTGAAGAATGAAAGGGTGAACATTCTTGGCTGTGAGGAACACATGGTCTGGTCTCTGCTGCAGCTACTCAACCCAGCCCTCTGTCAGTCTGCAGCGGCTGAGGACTGAGCAATGTGAGAACAAATGTGTGTACTATTTTCAAACAAACCTGTTTATGAACATTCAAAACCTGTATGTTGTGTTCATGTTATTCTACTTTTGTCATTTTATAACCAACTATATGAAGATAGAAAAACTTATCTTTTTTCATAAGTGTACAACAGGTAACAAGTTGTTTAAAAATATGTTTGAATCCTTTGAGAATTTTTTTGATCATATTAATCCCGTTCTCCGACTCTTCCCTGATCCAGCCACACCAACCCCTTCCCTACCCACCTAATTATGTGACTTTTTCCCTTTATTTTTATTATACCTATCAATTTTGGATGTGTGGTCTTCCACCAGAGTGTGGCCAACTTACCAGGGACTATCAAATTCCATAGCTCCTAGGCTAGGTAAGAGACTTCATGTCTTCCTCCCTCGCCCTATGCTTATGATTTGGTCTGGCTTGAGCTTGCCCGGGACTCATGCATGCTGTCACATCTGCTGTAACTTCATATATACAACTGCCCTGTTGTGTTCAGAAGTAGTCATCTACCACATCTAGCTACTGCTTTCTTTCTGTCTCCTTTTCCTTGATGATTCCTGAGACTTTCGAGGTGGGGCTGTGGCATATATGTTTCATTTAGAACTGAGCATTCTGTGTCGGCTTGTTTTCACCTGTGGCTCTGTATAAATTCAATGATTCCCTGGTCTACAGACCTCCACAACATCTGTGTAGTCATCTCTTCAGAATTTGATCTCACTCTTTCCATGGCTTCCCCATTCTCTGTCAGGTACCTTCTTGTATGAATGTGAGCTGCAGTCAACCATTTTATCTGGTTTTATGTTGTCATTTCTTCCAGCCAGCTTTCAAATGTCCATTTGTGTTAGGAGCATTTTCCTGATTATTTTAGCTTATCTTATTATCTTAGATTTCCTGATTATCTTAGATTATCTTAGTAGCCTTATTCTTCATAATAACAACACTTACTAGATGTATGTTAAGCAATCTGCCTGCACTATACCCTTTAAGTCTGAGATGATCAGACAGGCATTGTTAGGATAATTTTACACATAAGAATTTAATTTTCATTGTGATATATATTCAGTGATGGCCTAGCCAGGATTCTGACTTGAAGAGTTTAGAGTCTCAAAGCTATGCACTGCCTTTTAAACTCAAAGTTTACCACACAGCCACTGTTTTATTCCTATGTCTTCCACGATGCTGACTTTCACTTGGATAGACAATTAGAGCCATTTGAGTAAATTTCTTCATCCCCTTTTCAATCTGGAATTCTCAAAGGCACAATCCCTATTCTATTCATATTTGTATCCTCAGAGTTACTTGCATACAATAGGTGTTAATGTACCTTTGCTGAGAGAATGAGCACTATTTAATATAGGCTTGTAGCAATGAATTGGGTTTTTTGTTTTTTTGGGGTTTTTTTTAGTGGATAACCTATTCCTATTTTATTTTTTTAATTGATTTAAGATTAATATTTTTTTAGTGGACAGCCTATTCCTATTTTATTTTTTAAACTGATTTAAGCTTTATTGCATTATGAGAAAGATACATAATTTCAATTTATCTAAATTTGTTAACATTTAAAAACATATTTTATGTAAATAGAACTACAACACATTCTTCTTTCCCTTCTGTACCCCAACTCCTCCTAGAGACCCCCTTCAATACCTGCAATATCTTTTGTTTTTTTATTTTGTCATATTCTTTAAAATTTAGAAAATATTGTAACAATACAATGAGTAGTATAACAGTTTTTTAAAACAATACAACAATCAATTGAACAGTCTTATGTAGTTGCTTGTATACAGCAATACTGAAAATACATACGTTTTTCTCAATATAAATTTTAAATAACTCCATACATATTAACTGTATATTTTAAAATAATACATCACTACTAGTACTTTTTTTTAAATGAACATAAATAGATAAAGTCTTTTTGTTTGTTTGTTTGCTTTGGTTTTAGTAGAGGTTAAAATCTTGGCTCTTACTATGGTACAAGCCCAAAATAAGAACAGTTTTTAGACATTGGAGTTCGTTGTAATAAGGCTATACTCCAATGACCCTCACATCACCAAAGGATTTTACCTCCATAGTAGCTAAGCTAAGAGATGACAATTCTGCTGAGCCAAGGAAGGAATTGTAGGGACGATTTTTGGATACAGATTTCCTGCTATAGTCAAAGCTATTTGACCTGAGTGGTTGTTTTCATTCTCAGCCTAGAGGGAACAGGTTACATTCATTTAAGAAATGGTGTGTGGCTGGGCGGTGGTGGCACACGCCTTTAATCCCAGCACTTGGGAGGCAGAGGCAGGCAGATTTCTGAGTTTGAGGCCAGCCTGGTCTACAGAGTGAGTAGCAGGACAACCAGGGCTACACAGAGAAACCCCTGTCTCAAAAAACAAAAAAAACAAAACAAAACAAAAAACAAAACAAAACCAAAAAACCAAAAAACCAAAAAACAAAAAAACAACAACAAAAAAAAAAATGGTGTGTGTATTAAGATGGTCTATCCATAAAGTCATTCACCAAATATTTCAATAAACAATGGTTCTGCTTTGAGTGTGGCACAGACATTAGGTAAGGATAAGAATCTGGTTCATTGGCTGTGATGATTTTGAAAAGCAATTATCTCAGAGAAAGAGTAACTTATAAAGTCCTCTTGTTCAAAATTGATACAATAGTTATAAATATCAAGCAAAGCATTGTCTCACTCTTTGTTGTTCTCTTATAAGCCACCTCCAAAATTAATTGTCTATGGGGTTTTTTGCTGTATAAATAATTTTGAAATATGTAAGTTGTTCTGTAAAGCCATAAGATAGTATAAAAACATCAAATAGACAATCCTACTAGTAGAGAGGCTGAGAGGAGAACCATGAATTCAAGACCATCATTTGGTACACAGCAAGACACTGTCACGTACAAACAAGCAGAAAGTGTATATGGATTGGACCTATTTCTCCAATTACAAAATTAGAGCCAACAAATTTTTAAATCCTCATATTTTTGAATTTCAATCGACTAGGATATGTTGATAGTATTAAGAGATATTAAGAAAAAGTAATTGTTACTTAAGAAAAAGTAATTGTTGTTAGAGGCGGAATTACGTTTGTTGAAAGATTTCTTTTTTACTTCTTCTAGGGTGTAGTTTTGTTCCCTATGTTGGTGTTTTCCATTTGTTATTCTCCCCTCCCTTCTCCATTCCCTTCTCCCTCTCTCCACGTGTTCATGGCCAGCCTCTACCTTTCTACTCTCTCCCTCTCTCTGCCTTTCTGTCTCTTCTACCCTCTTAAAGCCCCTGAGTAACTGAATAAAATCTATTCTATACTAAAACAAAACAAAACAAAACAAAACAAAACTGTCTACCTATAAACATGAGATGCTTTGGTCCGTTGCTCTGAATGTTAGTTTCCTGCAGGGTAGGTGGTGTGTGAAGAATTATCTTTGTTATGAATTGCATCTCTGCAGCTGAGATGCTGCAGCACCAGTTGTATGGTGCCTTTGATGTCAATAGCGGTGGGTACTGTGGGCAGGTAAGGACAGAAGATGTTCCAGCCCAGCTTCTGATAGGGTCAGCCTCTTTCTCTATTTAATATTGGAGACATTTGGATGGAAGCCTTGTCTGGCTGTAACATTTGGCAACAATACTATACAGCACGATGTGCAGTTGCCATCCCTTTCACGATTCAACATGCCAAATCTAAACTGACTGATTTTCTCATCTTCTAAGGTTAAGTTTGACAAATCGGCTGCTCCCATAGTTGTTATACCTTGTAGGTTATAAACCAAATGACTTACTGTCTCAGGGACCAGCCTGCTAATGGCACAGAGCCTGAAGTTTGGAGTCAAGATGCACCATTCTCTCAGAGATCCTTTCTGTGTGCCGGAGAACACATGCATGATATTCTGGTCCATTGTTCAAAAGGCAGAGAAAAACAATGCCTTTGTCATAGAATTTTGAAGTGAAGAATCATTAATAGCATCTTTAGTGGAATATCTGGTGGAAAACCAGTACTCAATCACTGAGTTGCTTCCTCCTCTCCACAGAACAAAGCTGCGTTTGAAAACAAGCATATTCACCCCTAAGTTAGGCTTGTAAGCACCTTGCTTTGTTGGTTTTATTACATTGCATGTTTGTTGCATGCAAAGATGATTGCATCAACTAGGGTTTGTTTTAAAGATATAATTCCTCTAAAAGTTGAGAGCTCTGGGTTTGAAATGGTGGCTTGGAGAGCAGAGACGTTGTACTATAGATACCACAGTTGTCTCTTACTTACAGATCCAAGCAATGGAATTGGGCTTCAAAGGGGGAAATAAAACCATTGCGTCCCAATGGCCAGGTGCCATGCTTCAGAGCAATCAGTTAGTTACCTTCAGCTAGCACATTTCACTCCACCGACAAGGCGTTGTTATATAATTGGTTTTTGGTTTTGTTTGTTTCTCCTCTTCCTTCCTTACAAGGTGAGTCAAATGGTTGTTCCTTTTTGAGCCCAGTCAGAGCCACGTTCATTCAATCACTGCTATCTATTCCCATTCCGCTTCAGTTCATTCAGTCACTGCCATCTATCCCCATTCCTCTTCAGTGAATTTGTTTCTCTCTTTCTTCATATTTCACTCAGTGAATGAAGAGCACTATTTGCATTCCTATCTTTTTACCTTTCTGAAAATCCAAGTAACCTAGGTCCTTAAGTTTTATGTGAATGGGACTGTTAAGTAACAAAAAGGGCCCAAGTCTTATATCAAAATCAATGTAACTTATGGTGTTCTCAATAGTTTGCAAAGAAATCTGCCTTAGAAATATCATTCTCTGTTTTTCTCCAAGGTCGTTGTTCAACTAAATGAATTCAGTTATTCAGACAAATGAAATTGTATTTCTTCATTAAGACTTAGATATTTTGAGCAAATATAATGATACACATGTAAGAAAATGTCATAATGAATCACATTATTTTGTGCAATAACAAAAATTAATAAAAATGTGTAAAATTTATTGAAATATAAAATAGACTTACATGCTTTCTTCTTATTTAGTAAGTCACTAGAGCTTTTTACTGATTTTTTAAAAAATTAGCTGACTTGTTTTTGTAGCAATGGTATTTCTGTTTTCATTATACTTAGGTATGTTTATGACCTGAATACAATATATAACAATTCATAATAATATTTACATAGGTATGAAGTGGTAAATTTTAAACAACCAACATAAAATTACATATTTAGAATGTAAGCTATATGAATGATAGTTGCTACATGGATATAAAGTAGAATTCCCCTTCAGATCTAGAGATCTTACGTTCATGAATTCAACAACAAGCAATCACAAATATTCAGGAAAAAATGTTTATTCTGAACATCTACAAGATTTTTTCTAATAATTGTCACCTAAATAATGATGTGTAACAGCTCCCTGCAAGGCATTTATATTGTTTTAGACAATATGAGTAACTTGGAGACGATTTAAAAATATAGAGAAACGGGGTGGGGGAGTAACACTGTGGCTAACAGTGCACACTGCTCTTCCCAAATATCTGGGGTTCATTCCTAACACTAACTTCAGGCTGCTTATAACCACTCTTAAAGGCTGCTTCAACAGTTCTGAAGCCAGCTTTTAACCCCCACACTCAATTGTCCACTTGTGCACATGTACATACTCATGTACTCACACAAAAAGTAAAAATAAATCTTTAAAGATAAAAATATATAAAAAGGAATTGTAGATTCTATGGGAATATGTTAGTTATATATCATTTTATCTCACAGACTTGACTCTGTATACTTTGGTATACATGTGGGTCTTGCAATCAGTCTAATGATGAGGAAAAACTATGTCAACTGATTTTAAAATGCCTAAGTCACATGATAGTCTACATCACATACCTCCAATACTTGGTTATTTTATTTGTCTTTTGGTAAATGTTTGTGATTATTTTCATGTACTTGAGCTGCTAGGATTTTTGACTCCTTGCCATGGCTGTGTGGGATATAACATCACTGGCAGTAAGCAAAGGGCTTACTCAGGATTGCATTGTAGTTGATGAGTGCCTTCCAGTGATTTGGTGATTTGAGATTTTTCTGAAATTCTCCAGAAAAACAAACAAACAAAAACAAAAAACAAAAGAAAACAAAAAACAAAACCAACTCAACCATTTTGGACCAAATTTAAAGCAAGAATTTATTAAATAGTAAATACTGACCAAGAGGTGGACTTTGGTCAGGACCATTCTTCAGAATTTCCTCACCTGAGAATGGCGTTGCCTTGTCTTCAGGGGCATATAAGGACAAACCTATAGGCTACTATACTTTCCCATGAGGCTTTGTTGTTTCCCAAGAACTACAGTTCCCAGCATTCCAGGAAGTTAACTATTTCCTGGGCAGGTGGTGTTTACAGGTAAATTTGAGGGCATTACAGTAGTACAGGTCTTTTTCTCCCACCTATCACCAACTGCTCAGCTCTTATAAGCAGTGGCCTCTAAGCATATTTAGTTTCACATCTGAACACTTATTGGTAAGTCCTTTAAGACAATATTGACCGGGTGTGAGGGTGCACAACTGTAATCCCACCACTTGAGAGGTGGAAGCCGAAGAGTCAGTAGTTACACATCACCCATGGTTTCATGGGGAGTTTGAGACAAACCTGGGAAACATGAGAGCTTGTCTCAAAAAAATAAAATAAAAAGTAATTTCGCAAACTGTGCTAGATTGATAACATTTTTGTTCTTGATACACTCCAACAGTCTCTAGTAAAAATCTTTTTGAGGCATGTCTACAATAGCCTATAAGTAGGGTCTGCACAAGCTCCAGGTGACAGAATGCTGTATGAAGAGATGTAATGCCTGGATGTATTTCCGAGACCATGGCTTTATTATAATGTGGAATAATTTCATTAAAAAAATGTCTGTTATATGTTCACAAGGGGAAAGTGACCTTACAGTCCATCTAGCCAATCTATGTCTCTTGAACCTACTAAGTTTACGAAGATAAGGAGTATGTCTACCATCCCTTATTCTAATATCTCTGTGATATGGACCATTTGTAACATTGAATCATTTTTATATAAATAAGGTATGTTTAACATAGAAAACACTACATATTTAATTATACAACTTAATACAAACACAACTTTGTAGTTTGGAGAGAAAATGATGTGCTATGTAACCATCATTGTAATGTTGCAAACAGGCTTCCAACACTAACCATCTAAAAAAAAGAACAAAACCCCTCTCTGTGTATCTGTTTGTCTATCTCTCCCTTTCTCCCTTTGTCTCTCTCCCTCCCTGTCTTCCACACCCCTCTTTCTCTCTCACACACACACATGCACCACACACATTTAAACTGTATATTCTTGTCTTTTCACAAAATGTCTCTTATATACATATTCAACGTGTAAGAAATGGGAGTGGGTTAGAGACATTCGATAGACATAGTGAAAGATAAAAACCTAAAGCATAAGAAAAAGATTATTAGAGCTAGAGAAAAGCTGATGGTTCTTACTTAGATGGATTTCAAAAATGGTGGAAATTCAATGTGCTTGGAAGGACACAAGACAAGAAACTAGGCTTGGTGTTCTATTCCAAGCAAGAAAACAAATGCTTAATTGAAATACTAGGAAGTAAAGAAAGAGTTGTAGTCAGGCCACTGTGAGAGCTCTTTTGAGCCTAAGAGAACAGAGATACAGGCTAAATATTCTCCTGGGACAGTTTGCTCCAAGATCATTAAGTGAAAAAACCCTTCATTTAAACAAAAACTCCCCCTCCCAACAAGTCAAATATCTGAAAGGATGCACAAGTGATGGACAGGAAGCACAGATCTATGGGGTAATGGAGGCCTTTTTATTCTGAGAACAGAATGATGGATTTTCAGTTGAGCTTATCAGTCTGTGTTAAAGAAGAAATCACCATGGCAAAATAAGAAAGTTCAGACAGCTCCCAGAGTCAGAACACCAACTCAGCCCCTAGTTCTTATCCTAAGTGAGTTTTGTGGGATTTTAGGTTTTTTTTTTTTTATTTTCATAAACAGGAAGACAAACAAATCTCTGCCCTTCCTCTCTCCAGTGGTTACTATGAGAAATCAGTAGAAGGGTGGATATGGTATTGATATGCCAGGAAATTATGCCTCATGGAATGTCATCAGAATGTATGTTTATTTTTACTTTCTAAGACCTCCAATTAGACTCATTGCACTCACTGATTGAGTGTGATTGTCTGAATAAAAAGATTAGCCTTGTGGCTTTCCAGTACACTTTAAGCCAAAAGTAATGTCACATGCTGAAGTAATCACAGCTTCCTGCATTTGTGAGATGTTGTCTGTTCACTCTACAACTCATAACTTGGACCTTTATGAGGGGGGTTCCTGAATTAATCTGTAATTTTGACAAATTGCCAGAGAAATCTACAGGATTGAGCCTATGGTGGCTTTTGTAGCTGTGATTTATTTTGGACAAAGACACAAAACAAAATTAACAAAGGGGAAAAATCTTGTGGGCAAAGTCTTGAACAATTAGACACAACTTTGATGGCCCTTGCATTACCATTAGTTTTGACAATGCAGGTGGAGGTTCAGCACAAAGGTCTCCACCAAAATCTTATCAAATGGCCACATCTTACTTTAACATACCAAAAATCCAAGAAAGAGAGCAGACATTTGGCAGCCAACGTGTCTACAAGATGAACAGTCAAGACATAGTAAGCTAGCCTTCTCAGTTAAGATGGGTACCATCTTGAAATCTAGGTTACCAGCCAGCAGGGATAGGTTCATGAGCAGGCTATTTTTAGGAAGTGACATTGTTTCTCAGGTGACTTCTACAGACTAGTTGGCCACCACTGCAAAAAGATATGTCTTCCCTTTTCTTTCTGCATTTTCTCCTAATCTCCTAGATGGAGGGGTTGGGGCAAGAGGAGAAGTAGAGGTCTGCACCTCTATCTCTCATCTAACTTTATTACATATATGTGAATCTTGCTGCCTTTAAAAGATTGGCACTACATTACAGTGGTGACATCCCTGTGGGTGCTTTGGAGTTCTCTGGGTTGAGCAGGACTCTTTGGAGTGGCATACTTCCTTGGCTTTCCATAGCCTTTTAGGCCCTGGTATTTCAGAATATTCCATACTACAGACAGTTTGTTTTTAAGAGTCATCATCATGTCCCCTCCTGAACAGAACTGAAAAGAGCTTCACGTGATTTCTCACTTGTGGGCAACATACATCTGGCTCACCAGAAACAGTCTACATTTCTGTCTAAATACGCATTCTAGTAACATATTACAGTCAGCTCTTCTCTGCAGTGTCCAGAGCAGCCAGCTAGCCAATCTCTCTCTTTTAGGTTTTCATCTGAGAGTCAGATACTGTCCAGCTGTTCCCTGAGATGCAGGGACAAGATCAGGCTTCTGGAGTTGTCCTGTAGATGCATCCCTACTTTCTTGATGTAAAATGAGAAGCAGCCTCTTTCACCTTAGTGATGAAGCAGAGGGGTGCAGAGAGCTGATTGTTCATAGGCTCTCTAGCCAGAAATGGCTTCTTTAACTATTCAAGTGATTTCTCTCAGAACTCACTTAGATATCTCAAAATCAGCTTTGAATCTCTAAAAGTCTTGAAATTTATATAACTTGGAAAAACATACGCTTCCTACAAAAAGGATAACACATACACACACATACATACACACACACACACACACACACACACACACATGCACTTATATTTGTACGTATTCATATAAATAAGTAGTTAAGATACAGGGCTTTGTTCTAAATAGGTTTTTTTTTGTTCTTATTGTTGTTTTGATACAGGTTCTCCCTATTTAGCTCTGGCAAGAGCTGTAATTAAAGGTATACAAGACTATGCCCAGCTCTAATGAGTATTTTTGAATGACATAATAAACCACAAAAAATAACAATTTAGCAGTGCTTACTAATAACTACATAGTTCAGTAATATTTAATGAAAACATAATTTAAAACTTGGGTCTTCCAATAAGGTAATAATCCCTCATGAAATCCTGTGAAATGCTTATTTAAGGACTCTTTTTGCATTGGAGACACATGACCTTGGAAGAACATCCTAAGGACATATACAGAATAAACTGTGTATGTGTTCATTGGTGAGCATTTTCTTTTGCAACTGTTCTTTCCTGTTATCCTTTCTACATGTTACACTGTTTCGAGCTATTCAAATTAGAGATGGTGAAGCTTCTTAGAAGCATGTTTAAAACATAATTTCTAAGAATTCTAATTTTTTGTCCCTAAATATCAAACATGCCAGAAATTTGAAAACACTGAAAGCCTTGTTCTTCTTTCCACTGTATGCTTTAATTCTAAATTGTTTCATTGTTTTATAAATAAATGTACTTTCCTTTTAAATAACATAAGGGGAAACAAATTTAAAGTAGCTAACAAATACTATAACATTATTAATTATTACATAGCACTGCCCTATGATACCTATTCCAGTAATGTTTCAAACAGGGACATTCAGATTTCCTCCTTATAACTCATCAGCTTTTCAATATTATCAATAATGTCAAAGACAAATAAAAGTCTGTCCTCTAGCCCAATTGTGTAGAATGTATTCTCATTATTGGTGAGTTAGAATCATTCAAGGGCTAGAACAGAGTGAGTTTCCTGCAGTTTCCTTCTGCACAGGTTACAAGGTATAGAGCCACAGAGGACTGAAGCAGGTCCTGCTGATGTTTCTCTCAGTGGCACTGTGTGTGCAGGGCTCTGGTCATATACCTGGCTCTATGGGAAGTTCAGGTAATAGTGGAAAACATGCTAATATAGTTATATTTCAGTGCAAGCTAACAACTCTTCATAAATCCACTTCCCATTAATTCAACGGTTCTTTGTGGGTTGGGAAGGTCCAATGTTGTCTACCCAAGAAACTTTGTTTCAACTGTGGGAAGAATGGGTTGTCTCTGTTGGTAGATAGAAGCCAGGAATACTGGAAGGAAAATAGAGCACCAAGTGAAAAGAATTATCTAGTACAAAATATCAGCAGTGACTAGATTGGGGTTGCTAGCTGTACCCTGCTACCTGGGTCTCAAAAAGGTGCCGTAGTCATCACAGTGCCTTGTAACAATTCAGGAAGTATGAAGGAGACTTTGAAGTAGGTGTACCTAAGACCTATGATCTTTCCTTTTTACAAATTTTGCAAAGAAACTGAGTCTCACATGGGGCTTTGGAAGGACCCAACAATTGTTCCCTGAAATTTCACTTTCATCTCTCTTGAGAATAAGCACACCTCTGTTAATATATCCCATCCTTCCACCCTTGTGGCAACACATATTGTCTGGATGAGCATGCTTTTAGGGGTGTGTGTGTGTGTGTGTGTGTGTGTACACTCACACATTTGTGCACACATGTAAATGTGCACCAGAGAGAGAGAGAGAGAGAGAGAGAGAGAGAGAGAGAGAGAGAGAGGAGAGAAGAGAGAGGAAGAGAGGAGGAGGGAGAGAGGAGAGAGACAGAAGAGGTAGAGATCACCATTGCCCATTGACAGACTGGGGCTTGAACTGCAGATGTCATTTACTGATTCATTTATTCTATGTGTGTATGTATAGGGATGTCCATGTGGAGGTGAGCAGATAAAGGGTCAGAGTTTGTCCTCTTCCCTCACTAAGTGGCTTCTGGGGATTTAACTCAAGATGTCAGGCTTGGCAGTAGATTATCTGCTGACCACCTCAGTGGTTCAAAGGTATTGGCTATTTCAATGTTTTGGACAATGAATCAATTTTCAGCTACAAAATTATGACATATGCTATAGGACTCCAGATTTAGGCATTGGCTGAGCCAGCAGGTCTAGCTGGCTCTTCCCATATGGCACCAGGTGGAGCTGGTTTAGATGCTCTTTTTTTCTTTTTCAGTTGCTTAACACCTTACCCAGCCAATCCCCTGCTCTCTCTGCCTGGATCCCCAAGTATTTGTAACCATAAGGCTGACATTTGGTATCAGGTGGCTACTGTAGATACAAAATTGTTCAAATATTTAACAATGTTATCATGGATAAAAGTTACCCTTTTGATCTCTTCAATGATGGACAAACATGCCCCTATTAATCACTGATCACTTTTCAAGGAGAGTCACCATGTGTGTACTTTAATAGAAGGCACATAGTCTGCAATTTGTTACAGGATGGACCTCTTAAATTGCAAGACAGAGAGAAAAAATAAAATGTGTGGCATACCTGGAAAGGTGTTCTCCAAAGCACTACTTCAGGAAAAACATATTTTGGCAGGACCCTGAGATGGAACAGCATGATTTCAATGCCCAAGAGGCCACTCAATCGTGTAAACATTAACGACCTATATACAAGTCCAGTAATAATAATGACAATCCCAATGTTGCAAAGTATCTAAAATTAAAATTGTGTATATTGTTCATTTATTACAAGATGTTACCCATTGACATTTAGAAGGATAAAAAAAAGTATGTACGAACTTCTTTCAAAGCCAAATGGGTTTTCGTGCTGCACCCTAAAACATTAATTGTTCCCAATGAAGTCATATGTCAAATATCAGGCATCAAGGGTAAAAGTATAGGAACAATCTTTGTCCCAGAATCTAGTCACAGGAGACATATTAATGAAATACTGAATGTTTTTAGTTTAAAGATATCAAATTCAGCCTCTCCGCCTATGTACCTATCTACCTACCTACCTGTCACCTATTTACTTTGGAAGGAACCGAGATACTGAGTTACTTAGTACCTCTAATATTACAGGGCTGAGCCTTCATTTCAACATGTAGCCAAAAGTGTTCTGGATATTCTATTGAGAAGACTTTTAGATGAGATTAACACATAAACTTGTGCCCTGTGAGCGAGGAATTTGCCCTCCATAATGTGATTGTGTTCCATCTAATCAAGTGAAGGCAAAACAGAACAAAATTCTGACCTCCAGTGAGCAAGAGAGTAATCTGCCAAAGGTAGCGTTTGAACTTGAATTACAACGTTGGCTCACCCCCCAATTGCCAGTGCAACAACAAATATCAGATTTGCCCAGGGCCCATAGCGCATAAACAGGTCCTCAAAATATTTCTCCTTGCATCTGCATGTGTTCAGGCATACAGGTATTCATGTGTATTTATTTCTCTGTAGAATCCTAGCTGATACTCAACCCAAGGAAAACATTTTTATCCTTTAAGTTAAGCACTAAGAATAAGCCAATGAGCAGAAGGCACATGAAATGATCTACTTGTTTGCAGGCTTTAGAGCCTGTCTTTAGAATGGCAGTTCTCAGCTACAGAGCAGAGAGCATACACTTCTTCAGAGTTTGTCTACATTTTTTCAGGAAAAAAAATGTCTAACTTTTGAAAGGCATGTTTCAAATGCTCCTGTGTATTACTTGTGGGACAGATTGGTGAATATGTCTTTCCCTGCGGTGATGGACAAATGGCTAACAGAGTGCTCATTCTGTTACACTGTTGAAACCACTATCAGCGCCAATGAAGCTCTTTCTGTTCTTATTGTGTGCATGCATTCTGATGTTCTCTTTTCTTTAGTAAGTAAAGACAGTGAGGGATGAAGCAATTTGACTTCCCAGTTAGCAGTTACTGGATCTTCCCTTTGCTCCCCTAGCTGCCTTGAATACACAGACTGATGGTCAGAAAGCCAGATGGACTATTCCTATACCAATGCAACTCACCTGAAACACTCCACAGATGCCTTGAGAAAGAAGTTCAATGATGTTACAGTTTGCCCAGCTCCTGAAGGCAAGGGCTGAGCTCAAGCCTCAGTATGGGCTATGAGAGACAGGCCTCAAGATCTCAAGCTGACTTGGTAACCTTTAGCACTTATGACAGACAGTAAGAGAGCACTTTCTCTTCACAGTTAGAAAAGAGACTTCTTCGTCTAGGGCTGACTGAGCAAGTAAAGCTATGCTTGATTCAAACACAAGCCTCAGTGGCTGTGACCCTTCTGGAGTATAAAATGAGGTTGTTCAGTTCACACAGTGAAAGATTCTCCATCGATGGCTTCTCTGGAGTTGCAACATCAGAACCAATAAAAGTAGAGCTGATTTGTGAAGGGAGAATGATAGCTGGCTTTGGAACAACTGAGAAAGAAACTTCCTGCTCTGGCTTCAGAGTGTTGTGGAAGAATAGCAGCTGGAGCATAAAATAGCAAGAGAAGAATTGAGAATGAAGAAGGATAAAGGATACTCAGAAGTCAGAGAAAAGAAACCATGGGTCCTGATCACTGGAAGTGTTCCAAAGAGCTATCAAGATTTGGGGCCAAGGACTCAAAGCTGTAACACTGGCTACTGACCACTATTGAGAAATCTATGTATCTAGGAATACCTGGAAGCTGCCACGTCAGCAGTCCTCATGTCCCGAGGAACCCTGACCTCATCAGACTGTATAAGAGCTGCAAAAGGTCTAAGATTTATCAACCCTGAAACCTAAGACCTGCAGAATGACTGTGTCTTAGTTGGAGTTCCTATGGCTACGATGAAACATGATGACCAAAGCAACTTGGGGAGGAAAGGCTTTTTGAAGTCTTTTAAAATTCAGTCTCTCAATGATTGGCTCCTGGAAAATCAAAATTAAATCCAATACTTTCTGTCTTCAAGAGGGAAGAACCAGGACAGAGGCACAATTTTAACAAAGCAAAACCGAGCTCCAAAGTGTAATGTCCAATTATATGGGATTCACTCTCGTTCTTGTTCTGTGCTCCTCCAAAGGGCCATTTCTGCCGATCTTCCCTCTGCAGTACTCACAGCTTGTCTTCTAGACAACAGCTGGCTCTGCTCCATGCTGTTGCTGTTCTTGGTGGTCATCCCATGGTACTGACACTTCCCAAACTGCTAGGGCCCCTTGCCACAACTGTGCTGCACTTTCACCAATAGCCTCTCCCAGGCTCTCTTCAGGGACTCTAGCCCTGCCACACAGTGCCAAGGTGCAGCGGCTGTCCATGACCCCTTAATATCCTCAAAACAAGTGCCACCTGGATGACTCTTACTCTCTACTAAGTTTGGCTGTTAGCCCAAGGTAAAACTTTGACTGCTTCTGGAACACAGTCCTTACCCCTAGGAAATACTTACCAGTAGATTTCACCTCAATGATACTGGTCTCTTCTTAATCAAGGCTGATTCTTAAGCCTTGGCTGATCAGCATATATTGTCCCAGCAAAGCAAAGGTTTTTTTCCTTAATGGTTCTGTCTCCTTTTTAATCACAGCCAATTCTTCAGCCCCAGCAGTTCAGGCACCACACATTCTTCACACGAAGGAACCAGTAGAGTCTTTGCTTCCCTCTGAAACTTCACAAGCCAGGCCTCCATCTTCTCCACCGTTCTCAAAGTTCTTATCTTCCAAGCTCCTCCAGAGCAGCTCACTGATCTCTCAGTACTCAATGACTTTTCTAGCCAACCTTCCAAAGTCCTTCCATAGTCTTCCCCAAAACAACATGGTCAGGTTTGTCACAGCATACCCCACCATCCTGATACCAACTGTCTTAGTTAGGATCACCATTGCTGTGATGAAACACCATGGCCAAAGCAACTTGAGGAGGAAAGGATCTATTTAGCTTACATTTCCAGGAGAGTCAAGACACGAACTTAAACAGGGAAAGAACCTGGAGGCAGGAGCTGATGCAGAGACCATGGAAGAGTGCTTCTTACTGGCTTGCTCATCATGGCTGCCCTTCATCCTGCTGTCTTATATAATCCAAAACCACTAGCTAAAGGATAGCACCACCCACAGTGGGCTAGGCCCGCCCCCATCAATGACTAATGAGGAAATGCCCTACAGGCCAATATTATGGAGCCGTTTTCTCAATTGAAGCTCCCTTCCTTTTTTTTTTTTTTTTTTGTTTTTGTTTTTTGTTTGTTTGTTTTTTGAGACAGGGTTTCTCTGTATTGTCTTGGCTGTCCTGGAGCTCACTCTGTAGACCAGGCTGGCCTCAAACTCAGAAATCCACTTGCCTCTGCCTCCCAAGTGCTGGGATTAAAAGTGTATGCCACCACCACCCAGCTGAAGCTCCCTTCTTTCAGCCTGTGTCAAGTTGATGCAAAATCAGCTGCCAGCCCAGGCAGTAACAGTATCTGGTGTACTGCCTACTGCTGCTCCGACCTGCCTATTGCTGTGCCCACCTACCTGTTGCTACCAAGCACAACCAAGGGAAGTGAAGTCCACTACCCACAAGCCTTTCTCCCTGTTTACGCATGTTTTCTAGGGATGGAGCAAAAGGACCTCACCTATTGTTTTCATAAGACAACCAATCAAAAGTAAATCTTGAGGAATGTTCAATGCTGGTAAAATAGTTTGAGAAATGTTTGCCAAGGGTTTTAGCAAGTGTTCAAAGCATACTCTTATAAATTGGCCAGGCTAGGATAAAGACTTTCATTTAACAATCAGAATGGAACAGAAATATGTATGTTCACATGAACAGCCATTTACATAACTACCCATTCCCATTTCCAGCATCTCATTCCACATTCATATGTGTACTTCTACATATACTTGGTGTATGATCAGGACATCTATGTATTGCTTCACTCAGCCAGTATGCTGACCAAGTGGCTGGCCATATATGAGTTACTGAGAGTGTGACCTAATCTCTACACTGTTCCTGACCAGAGGAAGAAAGCAATAGGTACAAATCTGTGTCAATAAATCAACCTTACTCAATAAGACACATCTAGAAAAGAGAAAGTTTTTATATAATGAGAACACAGCTTAAGGAAGCCAGGGGGGCGAGGAGGAAACTGGAATCAGGAAAGTTGACATCTTTTGGCAAAAGACATGGGACAGAAATGTCTTATAATTATTGTCTGTTGGGTATCCATATTTTTATCTATATATCAGATAGAAAGGGAGAGAGGGGGAGGGAGGGAAAGAGAGAGAGGGACAGAGAGAGAGAGAGAGAGAGAGAGAGAGAGAGAGAGAGAGAGAGAGAGCATTAAACTCTGAGCCAGAGTGATTGATACAAAAGTACCAGAATCCTTCTGAAAATGTTACCTGAAGACCATTGACACTTTATGTGCACTCTTCTCATGACACTTCAAGGAGGAGGCTGCTAATACTCACTGTGAAACAGTTATTTGCTGCCTTTTAGTTTTAGCCAGGTAGGATGTAATCATTCTAATCCAGTCAAATAGCTCAGCTCCACGAAGTCCCACATTTTGTGAACACAAAGATAACACCGGCAACAAACCTACCACATACCCTAGATCTTGTTCATAACCTGAAGACAAAATTCTTGGTATTTAGGGATACTTCAAGAAGAGATTTCCTCTTGGGGAACCAATGTGTTTCTTAACTTTTAAATAGGATAAGTCAACTCATTCTACAGCCTAGACTCATTTACTTTCCTGAGCTGATGCAGTCAGTCATTAAGCATTACTGTCACCCACTATGAACCAGGCTGTAGAGTATCTGACAAACAAGCAGAGAGACACACAAATAAACAAGGTCTATAAACCAGGGAGAAGACAAATCCATAGGCAGAGATGCATAGAAGGAGGGGTGGCTGCTTGGGGAAGATCCTGTTTTAGCCACACCAGAAGGTGAGTCAGTTAGTCACACAGAGAAGAAGAGGAGGGTGAGGAGAGGAGGAACAGCTCCCACCCAGAAGACAGCTTTTCCAAAGGTGCAGCAATGGGAAGAGCTTTGTGGTACAAGCAGGGACAAAGCCAGCAAGCTGCAGCATTGAAGCAGTGAGCAACTGGTGGTGAGAAAGTCCATGGCAACTGGAATTACATTTCAGAAACATCACTTGGAAACAGTCTGAAGGACACATTGGAATGGAGAAAGCTAGCACACAGAGAGTTCATGAGCAAGATGCAGCTGTACTGTGGCTCTGGTGGAGAAAGAACTGTGCCCCAGATACAAGCTTTTAGCCTGAAATTGTAATTTGCATTTTTAAAACTTTTCTCCTGGGATCCAACTTTGTCCAAAAGAGGACAGTAGTCAAAGTGTAGATACCACCTGAAGAAATTTTATATGCTTTGGCCTATAATACTTTTTCTACCTTCATCAATCCACTGAGATAGTCTCTCTAGAATTCACCACTACAGCCACACAGTCATACATGACAAAAATAAAACAAAAGATGCCAGAAAAATTATACAAACAGTGGATACCTCCCAGCAGATCTAGTTCTCACTGACACACTCAGTGAGATGGAACTCCATTGTTTTGCAAACATTTTCACAAATTTCATTGTTCTGATGCAATATAGTACCATGTGTCATATATATCCTGTTGCTAGGTATATTTAGTTTTACTGACTATATACAAAAATTGTTTAACAAATACTTTAAGATTACTAAAATATAACCCTGAGGTTTAGTCTTCTTAACCCCTCTCCAGAGTTCACTTGTTCATTGCATCTAGCAAGCACTTTGAGGTATGCTAGTACAGTGTTGTGCATGGGTCCATGAAAGTGGACCAGATAGGAAGAGTTTCCTGAGGAGAAGACAAGATCCATTAACCTGGGCTGAAATCTGTTCCTCTGGATAGATGCATGTTCCTCAATCACTTCCTTTTGTGAAGAATGTGTAATGAAAAGACAAAGATTATTTCCCAGTTAGTGTGAATCATGTATACATGTGAAAGGGCTGAGGCTGAGTTTATAGAAAGTTCTAATGCAGGATGAACTGTAATAGAAAGAAGACAAAACTGGTAAGTGATTTAGCCAGCCTGAGGATGCCAAGCAAATCTTTGTGGTTCTAAATTGTGAGCATATCCTTTAAGGAGTAAATACATCCTTTCCTGGAAATAAAGCAAGACTGGCAACGAAATGGGCTTACCAAAGAAATGGTCCATGGGAGAGTTTGACATAATGGATTTCAGAAGATTGTCTAAAGAAAAATAAACCTACTGGGCCCACTCAAGGAAAGGAGAGAAGAGAGGAGGTGGGGAAAGATAACACTTTGGAAATTTCCTGTTGCTCTTTCCCTGGGAACTTAGCACAAGCCTGGGCATCAAGAGGTTGCATGTGTGATGGCCATCCTCTTCTTCCAGGCCCTAGAGACTTCTCTCTCTTAGAATGTCTGCATTTTCTGCATATGTCCATTTTGCTTTCATTTCTTTTTTTTTAATTATATATTTTATTTACATTTCAAATGTTATCCCCATTTCCCCTCTGGAAACCCTCTATTCCATTCTCTACTGCCCCACCCCCACTTGCATAAGGGTGCTCAACCCAGAAATAAGTGACATCCAGAATACCAACTAGAAGACAGGCTAGGTATGTGCCCTGATCTGAGATGCAGTGTGAATGAAGGACAACATAGGAAAAAGATGGAAGGTGCCTGGAGTCAGGCAGGGATGGTGCCCTTGGCTGGACTTGGTGAGCAGTGTTGTGACTAGGTAAGTCTTCCTCATCCTGGTACACCTTGGTGGTTTGAATGAGAATAGCCCTATAGGCTCATATATTTCCATGGTGTATCTCCAGTTGGTAGAACTGGTAAGAAAGGATTCAGAGATATGGCATTGTTGATGGATGCGTGTCACTGGGGGGTGGTTTTGAAGTTTCAAAACCCTCATTAGGTCCAATCTACAATCTCTCTCTCTCTCTCTCTCTCTCTCTCTCTCTCTCTCTCTCTCTCTCTCTCTCTCTCTCTCTGTCTCTTTCTCTGTGTCTCTCTCTTCCTCCCTCCCTCCCTCCCTCTCTCCTCCCTTCTTCCCTCCCCTTCTCTCAGCATCCAACTTGCAGATAAGACATGGCTTTTCAGCACCATGCTTGCCTGCCTGGTGCATTATTCCCCAACATGATGGTTATGGACTAAGTCTCTGATACTCTAAGCAAGTCACATACTAAATGTTTTATTTTATAAGTTGTCATGTCATGGTGTTTCTTCAGAGCACGAGAACTGGTATTAAGACAGACACATTGTTGATGGGTAGCATATGAGTCAATGAGTCATCTAATTTTCCCTGCTGTATTCCAGATACCAGGAGGAAACATATCTCAGTCATTACTGATGATGTCAATGCACTCTAGTGCTCTGCAAAATGACAATGGGCAAGATCAAATGTGAAATATGATCAAATATATCAAATATGATCTTGTGATGCAAGGCATTTCCATCCAGTCCATACTATGGGATGTAATGTTCTATAGAGAAACAACCAACTGAAAACATCTTTTCAAATTCATAGAGATCAAATGAAAGTTTCATGTAAGAAACAGCAGCCTTAAAGGTATGCTCACCTGGGAACTATACAGCATGTAGGGCCTGGCTCATTTTAAAGCTTCCTGCCCTTTGTCCTACATCTATCTATTCAAGGGTGGCAGAGAGAGAGGATAAAACATAAGTTGAAAATCAGCCTTTTGAGCACTGAAATTACAGAATGCTTCCCTCACCTTTGCTAGGAACTGGATTTAAGTTAAACAGCTCTTCCTCCTCCTCCTCCTCCTTCTTCTCCTCCTCCTCCTCCTCCTCCTCCTCCTCCTCCTCCTCCTCCTCCTCCTCCTCCTCCTCTTCCTCTTCCTTCTCCTTTCCTTCTCCTCCTCCTTCCCTTCTTCCCCCTCTTTCTCCTCTTCCTCCTTTTTCTCTTCTCTTTCTCCTCTTCTTCCTTCTCCTCCTCCTTCTCCTCCTCCTCTTTCCCTTCTTCCTCCCTTCCTCCTCCTCCTCCCCCTTTTTCTACCCATCCTCCTTCTCTTCTTCTTCCTCCTTTTTCTTCTTTGTCAGCTGTAAATTTGGGGTCTCAAGGTTTGTTGACTCTTAAGACAGAGGTGAGAAGATAACTGGGAGAGATAACAAACAAATTTCTTCAGTAGTTTTTCTAATGCAGGAGCTAGACACCATCTCAATTGAATTGGAAACATGACCATCAACTTAAGTCTTAAAAAGTAGCACTTTTTCTCTCTATTATATTCAAGTGTTAAAACAGCCTCTTTCTAAAGAGTTATTTCAGTGTTGTTTTCTGATTTCGAGTTAAGTGCCAAACAATATTTACTCATGGCTATTTTCAGAGGAGAGAAAATAAACATGCCGTCCTTTTATCTAAGAAAGGAAGGAATAACAAAGGAGATATAAAAGGATCTATCATTACATTCAGCAACAGCAGGACCACCACCACCACTA
>JADRCD010235485.1:4385-45825 GCA_019843815.1 Montemys delectorum
TTCTTTCTTTCTTTCTTTCTTTCTTTCTTTCTTCCTTGACCAAGTTATATAACTGAGGAGAGAGCTGTTCAGTTTCCATGTATGTGTGGGCTTTCCATTGGTTTTGCTGTTATTGAAGACCAGCCAAAGCCCATGCTGGTTCATATTTCTTTTATGATTGTGGGTGCCCTTCCATTTGGAGCATAGATGTTTAGAATTGAGGATTTCTCTTGGTGGATTTTTCCTCTGATGAATATGAAGTATCCTTCCTCATCATGCTTGATAACTTTTGGTTAAAAGTCTATTTTATTAGATATTAGGATGGCAACTCCATCTTGTTTTTTGGGACCATTTGCTTTGAAGACATTTTTTACTCTGAGATAATGTCTGTCTTTGTTATTGAAGTTTGTTTCTGTTATGCAGCAAAATGCTGGATCTTGTTTGAGTATCTAGTCTGTTAGCTAATGTCTTTTTATAGATGAGTTGAGTCTGTTAATATTGATAAATATTAAAGACAGATGACTGTTGGTTCCTGTCATGTTGGTTTTGGAGGTGGCTTTACATGTTTTGGTTATCTCCTTTCGGCTTTGTTGTGGTGTAAGTACCTTCCTTGTATTGGAGGTTTTCGTCTAGGATCCTCTGTAGGGTTGGATTGTTATCAAGATACTCTTTGTCCTGGGATATTCTCCATCTACGTTGATGAGACTTCTGCAGGGTATAGTAGCCTTGGCTTGCATTTGTGTTCTCTTATAGTCTGCATGACCTCTGACCTGGCTCTTTTTGCTTTCATAGTGTCTGTTGAGAAGTCTGATATAATTCTGGTAGGTCTACCTTTGTATGTTACTTGGTCCTTTTCCCTTGCAACTTTTAATATTCTTTTTTTTTTTGATTATTATGTGACAAGAGGATTTTTTTCCTGATCCTATTTATTCGATGTTCTATAGGCTTCTTATTCCTTTATGGCCATCTTTTCTTTAGGTTGGGGAAGTTTTTTTCTATGATTTTGTTGAAGACATTTTTAGGTCCTTTGAGCTGGGAATCTTCGTTCTTCTATATTACTATTATTCTTAGATTTGGTCTTTTCATTTTTTCCTGGATTTCCTGGATATTTTGGCTTAGGAGACTTTTGTGTTTTGAATTTTCTTTGACAGTTGTGTCAATATCTTCTAAGGTATCTTCTACATATGAGATTCTCTCTTGTATCTCTTGTATCCTGTTGGTGATGCTTACATATGTAATTCCTGACCTCTTTCCTAGGTTTTCTAGTTCAATGGTTGCCTTCATTTGTGTTTTCTTTATTATTTCTTCTCCTACTTTTAGGTCTGGGACCATTTTAGTCAATTCCTTCACCTGTTTGATTGTGTTTTTCTATATTTCCTTAGGGATTTATTTGTTTCCCCTTTAAGGGCGTCTACCTGTTTACCTGTATTTCTTTCAGTGAGTTATTTATATCCTTCTTAAAGGACGGTATTATCTTCTTGAGATTGGAATTTAGGTCAACTTCCTTATTTTCAGGTGTGTTGGTGTATTCAGGGCCTGCTATGGTTGGAGAACTGGATTCTGATGTTGTCCACATATATTGGCTTCTGTTGCTTATGGACTTGTGCTTGCCTCTCGTCATTTGGTTATCCCTGGTGTTTGCTGGTCTGGGTGACTCTGTCTGCAACCTTCCTCTTTTGTCCCTGGGTTGCTTCAGGTCTCCTGTTAGGCCTGTGGCCCTGGAAGGAACAGAGAAATTGCTGATTTGTTGCTCTGGCTGCAGGAGATATCCTGGCAGGCCTTCAGTCTGTTCGGTCTTCAGAGGAGCAGTCAAGCTGTTGTCCTATGTGAGGCTGTTCTTCAGGGGTGCCTAGCAACTGTGGTTTTTGTTGCCCTGTGTGCAGCTGAACTCCAGGGAGGCTTTCAGTCTGTTGGTTCAGTTCCCTTGCGTGTCACAGAGCTTGTGTGATGCCTTTGTACTCTGGTGCCTGTTGCTCAGTTGCCCTGTATACAGATGAGTTCCAGGGATGCCTTCAGACTGTGGTATCAGTTGTCCTATATGTAGTGGATCTCCTGGGCTTCCAGTTGCCCTGTGTGCAACAGATCTCCTGGGATGTCTCAGGCTGTGGTGTCAATTACCCTGAGTACAGCAGATCTCTTGGGATGGCTCAAGATATGGTATCTTTAGGGGAGCAGACTAACTTGCTGTCTGTCCCAGAAGAAAGGGCTGGATGGAAGGGGAGTTGTATTTGCTGGGTGATGGGTTGGGAGTGGCGATGATGGGTCCTGAATCTACTGAGCTCCCATCAGCAGTTGCGGGACTTCAGGACGGTTCTTACCAATTGCTCTGAGGGTAGCATACCTTCTGGGATAGCTCACGATATGGTATCTTCAGGGAAGCAGACTACCTAATAGTCTGTCTTTAAATCTTTTTTGAATTCATATTTTATACCAAGAAATAATTACTATAAGTAAAAACATATACAATAAGCATTTCTTATGTAGGGTTTTCATCATAAATTTTTATCAATATTGAATCTAATATAATAATATATAATTCAAATACATTAAATATTATGTAATTCATCAAAAAATATATAAAGGAATGAATTGTCTCAATTTTCCTAATTTATTGTTGTTAAGAGCCTATCTTCATCATGAAGCTTGAACAAATATTAGTCTCAGAAATTTAGATATTAATTCAGTTTCATCCCAGAGTGGTAAAGACACTAAAAAAAAAGAAGCGACAAATAAGTAGAGTCCCATTAAAATACAAGCAAGGTCTAGAAACCATGAATTGTTTCAAAGAAAGATACTGTAAATGAGAATAGCTTGTAACAATGTACAAAGGCAGAACAGTTTATTACAATTGGTTAAAGCATTTACATCATTTACTAGGGGAAAGAAAAACAAATTGGGCTGGACAAAAAATAAGTAGACTGAGATTGCAAGTGGGCATTTTACAAGTCTAGATCTGACAAGACACTTAGATTCTATATGTTAGCAAGATAATTACATTGCCAGAAGGTGGAAAAAATGAGTCTCTAAATGTCAAGAATGTCAACTCACAATTCCAAATATCTCTAGAATTCAGGAGCCCTTTGAGTTCCTTAATAGAGAAAAAACTCATATGTCTCATTTGTTTTGAATAATAACCAATGCATTCAATCAATTTAAAACTAGATTTGTTAGATACTGATATACCATACCCAAGAATATAAAAGACTTATTTAGATGTACTATTCAATCTTTTTCAATCTTATTATATTTTAAAAAAAAACATTGGTTTTGTTCATTAAAATGTTTTATTATGATTAAAACAAATAAAATATATTTGATTTTCCTTGCTGAATTTATTTCAAAGACTTCACTATTGTTTCACAAGGAAAAGTCATTTGAGGAAGGAAAGTGACATCAATTCATGCACAAAATCTTCAACCCAGGATTTGTCTTGCCTACAAGATGTGCAAGATAAAGATGGAGCAGAGACTGAGGGAATGGCCAACCAATGACTACCCCACCATGAGACTTATCCTATGTGAGAGAGTCAATGGCTGACACTACTAATGATGCTTGTAGACAGGAACCAAGCATAACTGTCTCCTGAAGGCTTCATCTCTCAGCAGGAGATAGAGGCAGATGCAGAAACCCACAGCCATATGTCAGGTGGAACTCAAGAAATCTTCTAGAAGAGTGGGGAATAGAATTGTACAAGCTGGAGGACTCAGGAACACCACAAGAAGACCTATAGAGACAAGTAACCGGGTCCCATGGGGAATCACAGAGATTGGGTCACTAATCAGGAAGCATACAGAAGCTGGGTCTATGCCCCCTACACATTTGTACCAAAAGTGCAGCTTGGTCTTCATGTATGTCTCTTAGCAAACAGTAGTTTTGTCTCTGTTCCTTGGCACCGCCCTTTTTTCTCCATACCTGGACTGCCTGCTTAGACTAGATATCCCAGGGTGGGGTGATACCCACGGGGAGGAGGGTGCTTCACCTCTGAGAATGAGTAGAAGGACAGTGGGGTAGTGGTGGAGGAATTTGTATGGGTGGTCCTAAATGGAGAGAAAGGAAGAGGGACTGTGAATAGGATATAAAATATATTTAAAAATTATTGAAATAATAGTACTTGAAAACTGAGAACATGAAAGCAATGTGATTATGAGTATGCAATGAGAAATAAAGTAATGTCCTTGAGTCCTACTCACTCTAGTACAATTTGAAAAACTTATATCTAGCAATCATGATGTTTTAAGAGTTTCATTGTTGTGAAGAGATATCATGGCCAAGACAACTTTCATAATGCACAACATTTAATTGGGGCTGGCTTTCAGTTTCAGAGTGACAATCCACTATTATCATGGTGGGAAGCATGTCAGTATCCAAGCAGACATGGCACTTGTGAAAGAGTGGAGAATTCTACATTTGGATCTGAGGTCAGCTAAGAGGGGACTGACTTACAGGCACCTAGAAGGAGGGTCTCAAAGCCCTACCCCACAGTGATACACACCTCCTCCAACAAGGCCATACCTTCTATAGTGCCACTCCCTGGGCCAAGCAAATTCAAACCACCCACATGGTAAGTTGAAAATACATACATGTGTATGTGTATTTGCATGTGTATATGATGTATAGGTATATGTATATGTACATGGTATATATGTATATGTGTACATATGTGTGTTTTTATGTCTATCTGTATGTATTTGGGTATATGTATACATGTATAGATTGATAGAGATTTTGATATAGATAGAAAATAATCAAGATGAATATGTTCATACATATTCAAATGTTTATGTACATATTATGATATCTAGAGAATCCAAATAAAAGAAATTAAAGATATCCTATCATCTGCCTATGAATTCTTATTCATTCATAAAGAATTTTATTATTTTTCCGTGATCTTCAATTTATAAATAATCAACTATTATGTATGGCTACTACCATAAAAGTTTTGACATGTGTATTATTATCTTTTTGCCAACATATTTGTACTCTACATACCAATATAATGAGATTCCCATTGCCTGCCTTGTGCCAGGAGGTCTTTTTAAAAATACCATCGTATCAGCAGGGACTACTCCATAAAGAAATGTTGACTGTTGAATTACCTAGAATGAAGACATGAGCCAGAATTTGAAACTTAGAATCTTTTTGTGGAACAAAATTACAGCCTACCATTCTGAGACACAGTAACAAGAAGAATGTTCATATGGAATATGCCCTGAAATACTTTGCCAACTTGAGAAGAACAACAAAACCAAAATGTCTTTTGGAATTATTGCTTGGTAAATCAAAATGTTTGAACTTCTAGTGTTCAGGTACCTTAAACATTAGAAATAGGTTGCCACTGAAGCACAGGAATGTAGGTAGGACCATGCAACTGAGACCAGCTTTTAAGGAGCTAGTACACTGACAGTACTCCCAGAACCTGAGGCAACTTATATTTCCTTGAGAAATATTCACTCTGGGTATAATGGGTATAATTGTTCCCATTAAGGTGATTAAATAGTTTTCTCTAATTTTAGTAGCATTCTACATACAAGATCCAATTTAGGTAATTTCATGTTTATTTATGTTTAATAATATTATGTTTATGATCGTGGCTTAATTTTTATGCAATTTAATAAATCAAGCCAATACTTGTAAACTACATCAAAGATGAAAAATCTTTGTATAAATCAAAATAAATCTATCAAATCAAAATTAATATTTAAAAAAGTTTTCACTGACAGTTTGTATGAAGATATACTTTGTTGGGCTTTAAACTGTGGTAAGAACATATTTTGTTTTGATATAAGAGATCTTACATGGAATGTTAAACCTTATGAGTGACATTTGATATCAAACTCTAGCTCATGAGAAAATTTTTTCTCTTCAAAACCTTCCCTAAATCTTCTGTACAAATGACACATAAAATACAGAAGACAAATATTACCAGATATTTATGACATTATCTGCCAGTTCTATTATCTAATTTTCCTCAGGTTGCTTCTTGGACATCATGGAAACATCACTGAAACAGAAGCTACTTTCATTTCACAGACATCCTTAAAAGATCCAAAGGCTTAAATTGTATAAGGACAAACACAAGATAATGTGACAGTCCTTGCACTATTGGAAGAAAGCCTGTGTTTTAGATTGAGATTTTTTGTCATTATTTTTCTTCACAATTCCTATGCTGAAATCCTAATTGTCAATAATATCAGATAGTGAGAATTTTGATAGGAGATGAAGTCGTGATAATGGAATGTTCACTAAAGCAATTATAAGAATGTTTTCAGAGATCTTTGTTATACATTTTTCTGTGTCATGAGAATATGACAAAAAGCAGGAATCTAGAGGAGAGTGTTTACTGAAACTTGATTAGCATCATAATATATATTCTGTCAGTCTCCACAGTCATGAAAAAGCATTATCAACTCTATATAAACCAAATACATGGTTTTATGTTATGGAAAACTTGACTGAAAACATGAACAGAAACATAAAGAAAAACATGAATGATCCCATTGACAGTGTCCTTTGCCTTAAAGAAGCTTTGCAATTTTATGTGTTTTGTCTATTTTTGATCTTAGAGCATAAGCCATTGGTGCTCTGTACAGGAAATGTTCCCCTGTGTCCATGTGCTCAAGGCTCTTTCCCACTTTCTCTTCTTTTCAGTGTATCTGGTTTTATGCGGAAGTCCTCGATCTTCTTGGACTTGAGCTTTGTAAAAGGAGTTAAGAACGTATCAGTGTGCATTCTCCTGCATGCTGACCACCACCACCACTTGAACCAGCACCATTTGTTGAAATTGCAGTCATTTTTCCACTGGATGGTTTTAACTTCTTAGTTAAAGATCAGGTGACCATAGGCATGTGGGTTCATTTCTGGGTCTTCAGTTCTATTCCATTGATTTACCTGGGAGCTTGGGGGAACTGGTTGGTTCGTATTGTTGTACCTCCCATGGGGCTGCAAACCCCTTCAGCCACTTTAGCCCTTCCCTAATGCTTTGTCTCTGTATCTCCTTCCATGGCTATTTTGTTCCCACTTCTAAAAGGACAGAAGTATACGTACTTTGATACTCCTTCTTCTTGAGCTTCCTTTGGTCTGTGAACTACATCTAGGGTATTCCGAGATTCTGGGCTAATATCCACTTATCAATGAATGTATACCATGTGCTAACAGGAGCCTGATATAGCTGTCTCCTGAGAGGCTCTGCCACTGCCTGACAAATACAGAGGCAGATGCTCAAAACCAACTGTTGGACTGAGCACAGGGTACCCAATGGAGGAGTTAGGGAAAGGACTAAAGGAGCTGAAGGAGTTTGCAACCTCATAAGAAGAACATCAATACCAACTAATCAGACCACTCAGAGCTCCCAGGGACTAAACCACCAACCAAAGAGTACACATGGAGGGACCCATGGCTCCAGCTGCATAGGTAGCAGAAGATGGCCTTGGTGGGCATCAATCGGAGGAGAAGCTGTTGGTCTCATTTTATTTTATTTTATTTTATTTTTTATTAGATGTTTTCTTTATTTACAATATCTCCTTTCCCAAGTTCCCCTCCTCCCAAAAATGAAAATAAAATGAAATAAAATAAAAACTAAAACTAAAACCAACTCCTGTTTCCTCCCCCCTCCTCCTGCTCACTACCCTACTCCCAGGGCTCTGACAGTACCCGACTAATACAGAAGTAGAGGCTCACAGCCATCCATTGGACTGAGTACCGTGTCCCCAATGAAGGAGCTAGAGAAAGGACTCGAGGAGCTGAAGGGTTTGCAGCCCCTTAGGACAAACAATATGAACTAACTAGCATCCTAAGAGCTCCCAGAGACTAAAACTCCAACCAAAGAGTACACATGGTGGGACTCATGGCTGCAGCAGCATATGTATAGTAGAGGATGGCCAAGTTGGTCATCAATGGGAGGAGAGGCCCTCGGCCCTGTGAAGGCTGTTCATCTTTTAAAGCTCAATGCCCCAGTGTAGGAGAATGCCAAGGCAGGGAGGTAGGAGTGAGTGGGTGGGTGGGGGAATACCCTTATAGAAGCAGGGGGAGGGAGAATGGGATAGGGGATTTCAGAGGTGGGAACCTGGAAAGGGGATAACATTTGAAATGTAAATAAAGATAATTTCCAATTAAAAAAACAATGAATGATCATATTTTCTAGATCCAAGGAAAACATCTTCAAAAAGTAAGGCCTTCTTCATTGGATTTCATTTGTGTAAGCATTCCAAAGTGAATCTGCTTTCTCTGCCCATAGGCCTTTATTTTTTCCAAAGTAACGTAAGCCTCAAACTCCTCTTTAAAAGGAATAAAAAAAAAAAGGAATTAATCATTCTAGCTAGACCATATAAAAGATATACAATCCTGGTATTTTATTTCGAAGCTATAAGACTAGATTGGGCAGGTTTTAGACCTATTTTAACTTACATCCCAGGTATATGTCCCTGGTTACTTGCTGTTTCTCTCGGCCATGTGCACATGGCCCATCTCCTGTCATGGCAGCTGCCTCCTCACTTGGTATCCTTTCTTCTCTTCTGGTTTCTCCACCTGCAGCCCATAGCCAGGTAACTGAAAACCAACCAACCTCTAGCTACTGTCCAATCGCAGGCTTTAGCCTCCTATCGACCAATTAAATTGGGCAGCAAGTTTACATAGTATCATTTGATATGCATGAGGATCACCTTCTCCCTATGGATCTACTTGAGGTGGAGGAGAAGGACAACCAGATCTTGGGGCCAGTATTTAGAAATTGAATGTATATTCCTGTACTCTTTTCATCTATCTTTCTTTGCCATATTTCTGAAGTCTTAAGTATATGTTCAAGGTTTTTCTAACCTTTACTGTTTTTCTCAGTACTACCTGTTCCCAAAAGTAACTAATTTTGTGTGGATCTTTGTTGCTTTAGATCAACTTTATTTTGATGATTTATGTGTGATGGACATACAATTTACTGTCAATAAACTTCAGAGGATTTGAATGCAGAATTGTGAGAATTAAACAAGAAATCATACAGTATGAATGAATTTTTCTCCACCATCACTCTTCTGGCCTGAACCACAAACTAGGTTGTATTTTGAAGAATGTCCCTGTCAATGTTCTCTCTATGGGTATTAACTGTCTAAAATGATAAATCGTAGACAAAGTGACTTAAGTTGGAGAAATGCCCAACTTAAGGAGTAAAATATTTAGTAGTCCTCTATCAGTTGAAGGATTGCTTATGATACTTGGTAAAAGAATTTTTCACTCTTTTTCATACCAAACTATAGCTCTTTTGTTTGCTTCAGGCTAAGAAATTCTAGCCATACTTGTCGAATGAGTACCACAATATCTTATGGTGAAGATGTAATATTTTACTGCAGTGTATTTTTCAAAACTCTAACAATGAAGAGAAAGATTTTATTGGGAATTTATAGGTCTTGCTCCATTATAAAAGAAACCTAAACTGATCATGGTTTCTATCTTATCAGTGTTTTTTCTCTTTGGGGTGGAATACATATTTTAAACCTAGAATTTTTGCAATTAAAGGGTAGAAGAAAAATTACAGCTTAAGCCACAACAGGCACATACTCAGAGAGAAGCAGTATCCTAAAAATTATTAATTATGTACAAATATTGCCTGTGAGACTATTCTTTCCTCAAATCTAGGTCATCTATATTTAGATATACTCAAAAGGAACTTTTAGTAGTTCATATGATAGCAATCTATGCTTCAATCTATGTAAATATGTGCTTTTTTTATATCTTTAAAACAAGGCATGGTAGTAGACTAAAGCCAAGGAATTCCATGACCATAGGAAACTCAATATACTAAAATATGAATAGATTTCATAACAATTTTTTTGATTATGAAATAAGTTGGCTTTTTAAAAAATGCAACTCTCCTAATATACCTGCAAAATATTTGGCTAATAATTATCATCAACAAGACTATCTACATCCATGTAGTTACTCAAGGAAAACAATGCTGAGTTAGATCATTAGATCGCTGCCAACCACCCCCCCAACAATTGATTTAAAAAACTAGAACTATTGATGAAATGTTTGCAATTTCTAGAATATAGTGAATTTATTTGCACTACCCATTCCAGAATATTTAGACCAGATCATTAACAAAATTTCATTTGCTTATTGATACATTTCAAATTGAAATCATATGAACTCACTGTAGACATACAGGAATGTCTGAGATTCCTGGGAAATCACCCCAATAGTCTGCAAATATCTGTAGTTTTCCTTTTTTTTACTGCTTAAGAAACTCTTCCAAAGAAGATGGAAAACTTGAAATAGCATCTCTTATTATTCTATCCACATGGTTGGCAAAATGTAGTTGTTAGAAAACAGAGCTGTTCTATCCCATTGGACAAGAAAGCACTTTTGATCCTGAAACACACTAATAATTATTAGTGTTTTTGTTGGGTCATATGACAGTAAATGTTGGAAAGAGACATGGGAAGAACATTTTGGTATGTACTCATATAAAATATTTTTTAGTATTGACATAAGATAGAAACAAGACTACTATTTCCAAGAAAAGAGTGTCTTTTTACTTTAATTTTTAATAGAATAGTATAATTTCCTCTTCCTGGAGACCTTTTAATGTGATAGAAGTCATTACATGTTAATATTGTTTAGTCTCCAGACAGAAAGATGTCTCATTTTCTCTTTGCTTCTGCAGAGGCTCATTAAGTATATTTTACTCTCCTTGGTTCTTATTCATTGTTAAATATGTATAATATGGATATGAGATACTTTCCTAACTGAAATGTGTAATCAAATGACTTCCCATGAAAAATATTCACTTTTAAAAAATGAAATTTCTATAAATGAGAAGCAGAATGACTATAGAAAAATAATTGTTTACAAATATACTCAAATAGAAAAGAAAGAAAAAGAGGAAGGAAGCAAGGAAAGAAGGAAATAAACTATAAAATTCCCTATTATTCTTGCATCTCTAGGATTAATAGCTAACAACTGAAAACTAACCTCTAATTTTATGGTTCACAATCATAAATATTTTATTTGCTTGACTTTTTTTTATTTAGAATCTCTCTTTAACCTCAGCTATCTTTGAACTCATACCAGTTCTTCTACCTCAGCCCCCAAGTTCAGTTTTACAGATGTGAACCATCATGCTATCTAGACATAACAACTCAATGTTACTATATTTTGAGAGGACAGAGGGTGGTGGCACACTGTTTAATCCCAGAACTCTGGGAGGTAAAGGCAGGAGGAACTCTGATTTCAATGCCAGCTAGGTAGATGAAGTAAGTTACAGGACATCAAGGGACACACACACACACACACACACACACACACACACACACACACCCAAACAAACAACTCTGACCAGTAAAACCAAGTAAGGACATCAACAGCAACAACAATAATAAAAATAAATAAAAACATTTTGGGTACTATCAACTTATTTAACTTTATTTGAATGAGGTAATATATTGGATGAAGCAATAAGTAGACTCAAAGTTACTTTATAATTCTATAAGGGAAAACAAATATGCAGAACAAAAACATGTGAGTTGTGACATAAATAAAAATAAAATCATCCATAAAAATCAACCTTGATGACTGGAGATGGTTCAGTGCCCAAAACCTTGCAGGATCTCTTGGATCTATAACTAGTGTAAATGCTGTTAGAGGTTGTCAGCCTGTAGTTTTAGAGAAAGAAAGAATATATCAGATAGTTGAATCAGTCTGGCAAGCAACTATAGCTGAATTAGCTGAACAGCAAAGTATGGACTTGAGGGAGAAACTTTAGTTAAAAAAGAATAAGTTAGAAAAGTGATGAAAAAATGTTCTTGATATGAACTTTGGGTGTCCATGTGACCACAGATGCACACACACACACACACACACACACACACACACACACACACACACTAGACACAGAGAGAGGGAGAGATTAACAAATAAAAATGAATGAGTGAATGAATGAATGAATGAATAAGTGAATAAATAAATACATGCTTGTCCAATGAGTACTTCTTCATAGTTAAGAATAGTTGGGTTATGGAAATTACTCAGTGGTTTAGAGCACTTTTTGATCTTGTAGAATTTTCTTGTTTAGTTCTCAACACCTATGTGATGTCTCAGAATCTCCTAAACCTTGAGTCCCAGATGAGCTAATACTATTTTCAAGCATTTGTGAGCTCAGCATATATACAATGCATATTAAGAGGCACCATCCTCATACATGTAAGTTAAAAATGTATAAATATAAATAAATATAATAAATATAAATAAATGTATAAATATAAATAATTTTTTTCTTCAAATCCATTAATAGGAAATGAACATGTATGCCACCGGTTGAGTGTAAATATTGCCAAAATACTAAACAAAGTGTTTGTGTATGAAATACATAAAGTATAATTATAACTCAATGATGTAAAGAAAGATAAACATAAGAAAATTCAAAAACTTTATAGACTATATAATAACCTCTAAAAAGATGTTAAAATCATAGTAATTGAGAAAATACCAATTGAAACTAAAATAAGATTATACCTCATATTCAGTTTAAAAACTAAAATTAAGAAGACTGACCACAACAAGTAATGAAGAGAATATGGGAAATTAAAGTTTCACTGAACACTGGAACATAAAGTAGTACAAATAACTTAAAACATAATGTAGAAATTTACCATTTCTCCTGTTTACCCACAGGAATAATATCAAGTGCCCACACATGGACTTCTATAAAAATGTCTTGTACAAAGTGTTCCAAATCAGAGATTTCACATGAGCATATGCTGAGTGAATGGATAAAGAGGTGAACCACGGAACACTGTTTTGCAATGAACTGTTGACACATACGATAGCATGGAAATAAAGCAAAAATATGGCAATGAAAAGAAATAAGTACAGCAGACAATACTGTATAATGCCTTCTCTAAATCCACAAAAAGTAAAGATCCAGACTTAAAAAGGAGAGTGTATACTATTTGTGTTGAGTCGGTAACTACAAATAGGAAATGTAGGGTTTTTTTTAATGTTGTTAAGCATAAATCTTACAGTAGCCTTGTCTTCTCTCCTTCAAGTCAAGCAAAAGTCATGAATTCCTCTTTCATAGTACTAAAATCCACACAGGTTTTATTACTATATTTTATAATGTCTTCTTGTGCTGAGCCAACATTTGTTTTGTAGACATCTTTACTGAACTTTGACTTGGCCTTGTTTATTTGAGTTTTGCATTTCCTATGTTTTATCTTTAACACAGTAGCCACAGTAAAGCTTTGAAAATCTGGGACAGATCATGTGAGAATGAAATTTAAATCCTGCATTCCCTCCTTGCCTCTGTCCTTTTCTCTTTCTTCCCATCCTCCTCCATCTGTTGGTACTTTTTGTTCAGTCACAAGTATTACCAAGTTATTCTTTGTGCTTAAGAGTGCCCTTTTGACTGTTGGAAAGAAAATCACTTTTACAGGACTCTAAGTCCTGTATCTCCTTCTCAAATAGTCCAGCTACGATTGGATTTTCTGCTGTGCTTGAACTACCTCATTTAGCTCTTTTTTTCTTATCCTGCTCCACTTTTTCTGATTTTAAGAGCATTGTTCCCTTTCTAGGTTGCTTTTTCAAAACTAGTTGTTACGAAGTGAGTCACACACTTTTATTTGACAAGCATAAAAAGATGCGAGTAACTAGGCCATGTTTCCATAAAAGAAATTGTGCATTCTTCTTTAACAGTGGGGTTCCATTCCCCAGTTTTTGTTTTCTCTTTCGAACATAATGGCTGGACGACATTTGGCAAATTAGATTTTTTTTTTAACTGAACATAGACAATCACCGTGTAGCCAGACAAATAGCATTGCTATACCACAAGTTTGCATTGTATCTCAGCATCAACAATGCTTAAAACATAGATTTGGTTATCACAAAAGTTCAGAATGGTAAGAAATCATCCCGAATATCACTTCCTTCACTAATGGACTAACCTCACCCATGTGCAGTAATAACTGTAAAGTATTTGCTTATTTAATTTTTATACTTTATTTTCTGACTCATGTGACTTTTTTTCTTACAGTGATCGACAAACAGTACACAAATAGTTATTGTTATTATTATTATTATTATTATTATTATTATTATTATTATTTGCCAGCTTCATCTGTTTACATAAAACATTTTATGGGCATTTTACTATCCAGTCTAGCTTTCCATTCATCTTCCTCTTGTGCTTAAATCTTTGTTCCAACACATTTTATGCTTTCATGACCTGTGTTGGGGAGAGTTTCACTGACTGTAGAGTTGCTATAGTATACATGGCTGAATACTGAAGCACAGAAAGTTTATGAGTGGCTAAGCCATGGAAAAGAAAGACACACCTTCTCGCAGCACCCATTGACTTTATTAATCCATAAAGGCATGATGAAGATCCTTTATCACCCATAATAAAGTCTTATGGATCAATTTTATATCTTGTATGAAAAGCTACATCTATATTGAGTTTCTCAATGCAACAGGTATGCCACAAGCAGAATATATCCTTTTGCTGAAAATCCTCTGGATCTTAGATTCTTTCCATACCATCTGCTGTAGTCTTCCTACACATTAGAGGGGTGCTATAGACAAGCCATTTAGAACTGAGAACTCCACCATCACTTGTTTTCTGAAGTGTCACCAGGCACAGGCTCCTGTTTAACCACTTCCAAATACAATGAAAAGTTCAGCTTGATTTATTATTATTTAGTAACCGAAGCATTTAGTATCTCCAGTCAAAGTAACTTAATATCAAGTCATGACAGGGAACCAAAACAAGTTGTATTGGGATCTATTAGAGGCCTCTGTGGTCTTCTTGAACAACAAGTTTTAAGGAGATATCCCACATTTGGCATTGGGATTTTTATTAAATAGTCCATAGACTCTGAAGGAGCATTTTCCATTCATACACAGGATCTCTACTATAATCCCCCTTTAAAAATTTGCTTGTGTATTTATCAATTAAATTTTTTCCCTGACACCACACACACACGCACACACACACACACACACACACACACACACACACACACACACTCACATATATTATGTTCTATATTTATATATTTTTTTTGTGGTTTGTGGTGTGTGTGTATGCAGGGGCATAGATGTGTGTATGTGTGTGTGTGTGTGTATGTGTATGTGTGTGTATTATCTAACTGCCTCCTTTCTACAAGCAACTTTCTAATGCTCACATCTTTTAAATTGTTTTCTGGACAACAAAGTTGAAGACCATTTGTGTGACCAAGAGTACAGGACTAACCAGCAGAGCCTGACAGGATCATAAATGCATACACACATGTAAATAATGGTTATGAAGTCAAGAATCCCATCAGTAAATAGTATGCTAGCAGACAGTGTTAGGGTTCCATGGGCTCCTTGTCTCCTGATGATTGGCTACCCAGAGTTCCCACCCTATTAAGGTCAAATTCAGGTGAGATTTCAATGGCTGCACTGTACCAAGAACATACTATTTTATAGCCTTTCTCTGTTGCTTGGCTCTTACAGTTTTAGTACTCTACATGAAAGTGTAGACTTTCATAATTTGTTGATTAATTTAACATCTCCATTTATGGCAGTCCTCTTTTATTCTCTTCACCCCACTTTTTCCTGCTGAGGAAACTTGTGTCTTAGGGCCTGGGTAACCTCTCCCAATATAATATTTTTCAGTTCTAGTTATTTTTTTTCAAGTGTCATAATTTCACATTTTAGAGCTAAATACTATTGTGAGTATATATCATATTTTCATTTTGCAAAAGAACATAGAGATAGTTTTCCTGATGTGAAGAAGGCTCTGTCTTATGTGCAGCACTGTGCGATAAATTTATTCTGACTCATATCTGTAATCTCAGCATTTGGTCAATGAAAAAAGGAATATCAGGAGTTCACAAATATTCTCAATCACAAAAAGAAGTTAAGCCAGCCTGAACTATGTTAATGAATACTTTATTTTGAGCATCAATACAGTGGTGTATTTTAAACTCTATAATCCAGTTTTCTTTTTTTTTCTATTTTTTATTAGATGTTTTCTTTATTTACAATATCTCCTTTCCCAGGTTCCCCTCCAAAAACTAAAAAAATAATAAAATAAAAAAAACTAAAAACCAAAACAAACCTAGGCTCCCTTCCCCCTCCCCTTGCTCACCATCCCACCTCCTCCTGCTTACTGGCCCTGGCATTCCCCTACACTGGGGCATAGAATCTTCACAGGGCCAAAGTCTTCTCCTCCCATTGATGACTGACTAGGCTATCCTCTGCTATACACATGCTGCTGGAGCCATGAGTCCCCCCATGTGTACTCTTTGGTTGGAGTTTTAGTCCCTGGGTGCTCTGAGGCTACAACCTCCTTAGTCATCAGGGAAATTCAAATCTAAACAACACTGAGATGCCACCTCACACCAATCAGAATGGCTAGGATAAAAAACTCAGGTAATATCAGATACTGGCAAGGCTGTGGAGAAAGAGGAACACTCCTTCATTGCTGGTAGAATTGCAAGTTGGTACAACCACTCTGGAAATCAGTTTGGCGGTTCATCTGGATATTGGTCATATTACTACCAGAGGACCCAGCTATACCACTCCTGGGCATATACCCAGATGATGCTCCAACATGTAATAAGTTCACATGCTCCACTATGTTCATAACAGCCTTATTTATAATAGCCAGAAACTGGAAAGAATGCAGATGTCCCTCAACAGAGGAATGGATACAGAAAATGTGGTACATCTACACAATGGAGTACTACTCAGCTATTAAAAAACAATGAATTTATGAAATTCTTGGGGAAATGGATAGACCTGGAGAATATCATCCTGAGTGAGGAAACTGAATCACAAAAGAACACACATGGTATGCATACTCTGATAAGTGGATATTAGCCTAGAAGATCGGAATACACACAGTACAAACTATAAGAAATTCAAGAAGAAGGAAGACCAAAGTGTGGATACTTCGTTCCTTCTTAAAAGTGGAAGAAAATACCCATGGAAGGAGTTGTAGAGACTAACTATAGAGCAGGGACTAAAGGAAGGACAATTCAGGGACTAAAGGAAGGACAATTCAGAGACTGCTCCCCCTTGTAATCCTTCCCATATTCAATCATCAAATCTAGACACTATTGTGGATGCCAGCAAGTACTGGATGACAGGAGCCTGATATAGCTGTCTCCTGAGAGGTTCTGACAGTAACTGACTAATACAGAAGAAGAGGCTCACAGCCATCCATTGGACTGAGTACAGGGTCCTAAATAAAGGAGCTAAAGAAAGGACCCAAGGAGCTGAAAGATTTGCAGCCCCTTAGGACAAACAACAATATGGACTGACTATAATCCAGTTTTCACAGGAAGAATAAGTAGAGGATAGTTAATTTGACTAGGGCTTTTAACCTTATGGCTGAGTCTTTGTTCCATGTATATTATTAATGAGGATGCTGAGGTAAAATAAGTCTGCAACCATAAAAATTGAAAGTGTAATAAGTTATATGATAATTATTAAGTTATGATCAAACAACTTAAAGTACCATCTACTGTTTTATAATATGTAATAAAACATACTATCCTCTTGTAGTTATTTTAATTCTACATAATATAATTGTGTCTAGGAATTTGCAAATGATATGTGCCTTTTTCAGCCTCTTCCCCATACTCAGTACTACCACTAGAGACTCTAACAAGAGACAGCAGAAGAGGATAAGAAGGACACCATATTCTTGCTTCCACATTTGGACTCTGTTCTTACTCTTCCTATCTGTATTACTTTTCAACATCTCTGTTGTCCTCATCATTAAATGTTTATTCAAGTGACAATGGGTAACTTTTTTCGTAAACTATGCAAATGTTGTTCAATATTATCTCTTGCTTTACATCATAGAGGTCTTGGTTTTAGGGTACTTTGACACTTTTTATAATCTGAGATCCTTTTATCAATTGGCACCCTTTCAGATATCTGGAACACTGTTCTGTGTTTAAAATCATGTTGTTTGTATCCAGAGCTGTCTTAAAGTCCTAGCAATTATTACACTGAAAGGTACAAATTGAATAAAGAGGAAGAAAGAAAACAAGGTTTCAAAAACACTAACATCCTTGCTAATTGTGTTGATTTTAAAGCCTAGGATTTTTAGATAGCATTTTAAAACTACTTTATTTAGGTAGAATCAAGTCATAGTGTAGTTGTGTATTGCTGGATTTCAATTTGACATGATGAAAACCATTTCTGTGCTGATTAATCTGTACTTGCTGGGCTGTAGCTCTTTTTGAATGGAAAATGGTTCTATTTAAAGTGTTTCTGACCTCCAGGATCCAGCACTCTATTGAGATTTACTTATAGTTATGTGAGTGTGCTTAGTATCGATCTTTATTTAATCATGGTCATTTTAAAATCGTATACCCTTTCTTCTAAGCTTTTGCATCATTCTTTGGCACTTTATAATGTGTAATAAAACATAGTATATTGTTTTGATCTTGGTTTATGAAATAGGGAGAGAGTGGACACCCTTGACTAGTCCTTGAATTTAGTGGAATTGCTTTAAGTTTCTCTTCATTGAATTTGATGCTGGCTATTGGCTTGCTGTAGATTGCCTCTATTGTGTTTGGGTATGTGCCTTGGATCCTTGATCACTCTCAGACTTTTAACCTGAAGGGGTGTTGGATTTTCTTAAAGGCTTTTTCCACACCTAAATGATATGATCAGGAAGCTGTTTTCTTTCAGTTTCTTTAGATGGTACATTTGTTTGATGATACTTTTTTACGTTGAACCACTCCTTATATCAGGAATGAAGCCTACTTGATCATGGGGGATGATGTCTTTGATATGTTCTTGGATTCTGTTAGGAAATATTTTATTCTGTAGTTTTTTTCATCGATGTTAATAAGGAAAATTGTCCTAAAGTTATTTTTCTTTTTTCAGTCTTTGTGTAGTTTAAATATCAGGGTGGCATGGCTTTAAAAAATGAGTTTGGCAAAGTTCCTTCTCTTTATTTTGTAGAATGAGTTGAGTGCTATTGGTATTTAAAGGTCTGGTCAAATTCTGCACTAAAACTATCTGGCCCTGACTTTTTCTTAATTCTATTTATTTTATTTATTTATTTTTGTTGGTAGACTTTTAATGACTGCTTCTCTTTCTTTAAGGGTTATGAAACTACTTAGATAGTTTACCTGATCTTGATTTAACTTGATAATTTGTTTCTGTCTAGAAAATCTACTATTTTGTTAAGATTTTCACGCTTTGTGGCTCACAGGCTTTTGAAATAAGACCTAATGGATTTTTGAATTTCCTCGGTTTCTGTTGTTATATCTCGTTTTTCATTTTTTATTTTGTTAATTTGAATACTGCCTTTGTGCCTTTTAGTTAGTTTTGTTAAGAGTTTGTTTATTTTGTTTATTTTCTCAAAGAACCAACTCTTGTTTTTTTTTTTTTTTTGATGTTTTATATTGCTCTCTTTGTTTATAATTTATTGATTTCAATCTGATTTTAATTATATCTTGCTATGTGTTCCTTTTTTGGTCTATTAGCTTCTTTTTGTTTTAGAGCATTCATGTGTGCCATTAAGTTGGTACTATGAGATCTTTCCAGTTTCTTTATAATGGCAAGGGGTTATTTAAATATTCTTGCATCTATTGAGTCTTGCTTCATGACCTAGTATATGATCTCTTTTGGAGAAGGCTCCATGATGTGCTGAGAAGAAAATTTTTTTGTGTGTTTGGCTAAAATATTCTATAAATATTAGTTAAGCCCATTTGCTTCATAACCTTTGTTAGTTTCATTATTTTCCTGTTTAGTTTCTGCTTCAAAAGCAAGTCTATACTTGTTCTGGGCATATATCCAAAAGATTCTCCAGCATTCCACAAGAACATTCAACTATGTTCATAGCAGCTTTATTAGTAATAGGCACCAACTAGAAAGAATCTAGATGTCTCTCAACTGAAGAATTGATAAACAAAATGTGGTTTATTTACACAATGGAATACTACTTAGCTATAAAAAAGACATCATAAATTTTGAAGGCAAATGAACTTGAAAATATCACCCTGGTGATATTTTCCAATATCACCAATATATTAACCAAGACCCAAAAATACATGCATGATATGTAACCACCTTTTGTGGATGTTAGCCATAATGTATAGGATTACCATGGTATAGTCCACAGAGCAAAATAAGCCAAAAATCATGGAGGATTCAAGAGAGTATGGTTGAATCCTTCTCAAGAGAAATAAAATAGATTTGAAAGTGGATGAAAGAAGGATTCTAAATAGGAGGTAGGAGGGTAATGGGACAGGGTATCAGGTGTAGGAAGATCAGGAAAAAAAGTAGAAATCAGAGGTTGGAGGCATCTCTAGGACATGCCACAGACCTGGGACTGAGGGCAGAAGGCCTCAAGGTGCTATGATAAATACACTAGCTGAGACACCTAGAATTGGAGGATATGGATCCTGGAGTAGCCACTTCCATGTAGCTAGGCAGGACTCCTAGAAGAGAGATCAGGACATCTACACACACACAAAATGTTAGACCCAAAATTTGTCCTTCCTGCACAAGAGGTGCAGGGATAAAGAGCTGACTGAATGATGAACCAATGACTGATCAAAATTGAGACCCATTCCATGGGCAAGAACCAATTCCTGACATTATTAATGATATTCTGTTATGCTTGTACACACAGCAGACTAGCATAACTCTCCTCTGAGAAAATCTACCCATCAGCCAATTGAAACAGATACAGAAACCTACATCCAAAAGTTAGATGGAGCTTATGGAGAATTGTAAAAGAGTTGGAGAAGGACTGAGGAAACTGAAGAAGATAGAGAATCCACAGCAAGATGAACAACTAAAGTCATCTAAATTGTACACTTGGGGGCTCCATGAAACTGAACTACCAAGCAAAGAGTGAACATATACTGAGGCTAGGTCCCCTGCACATATGTAGCACAAGTGAAACTTGGTCTTCATGAGGACCCTGAAACAACTAGAGTGGAGGCTGTCCCTGAATTTGTGGCCTATCTCTGTATCATGTTTCCATACCTGAGCCACCTTGTCTGGTCTCAGTGAGAGAGGATGCAATTTGTTCTGCAGTGACTGTTGTGACTGTGTGTGTTTATAATACCAAGCGGGGGAGCCTCCTTCTTAGAAGAGAAGTGGAAGAAGGAATATTGAGTGGATATTTGTGAGGAAGTACTGGGAAGAAATGGGGGGCTATCTTATATTAGGATATAAAATTAATTAATTAATTAATAAAAATGAATTAATTAAATTAAAAAGTTGGTTTAAAAATACAACAATCTTTATTTAATATTTTCACTTGAGTATATTCATTATTCATAGTGATTGATTTCATATAAAAATTTTAAGTGTCTAATCATCTTTTAGAAATGCTTGGAAGGAAGGGAGCACAGGTCATAATTTTGTCATTGGATTTACCAACATTTGTGTCTTTCTTCACTATTTATGAACTCCAGTTTTTACTGCTGTTTTTCTGACTGATTAGAGTTTACTGTTTTTCTTTCATTTTGAAAGATAACATTGCTGAATAATAAAGTCTTTTACTGAGGAGTTCTAGTGTGGCATGTAGTTTTCTTACTGAACAGGATAGATATTGGATGTCTGCCATCAAACATGTGTTTTCTCTGATGAGGATCAGCTGTAATCTTGACCCCTGCATCTTTGTGGATTGGTTCTTTGTTTCTCTGAACATTCTTTGTTTGAGTTGATTAGCATTACAAAATTCTTTTCAAAAAAAGAAATTCTTTTTAAGTATATGTGGCATTTTGTCTATTATTCCTCATCTTTTATTATATCAAATTTGTTTTTTGGAAAGCCATTTTGTAGTTTGGATTAAATCTGGAACACTCTTGTTTATTAGTTCTTCAAATATTTATTATTTTTCTTCCAAGTGAACTTCAGTTATGATCATATTAGACATTTGAAGTTGCCTCACAGTTCACTGCCTCTTTTGTAATATTTTAGTGTGTTTTTTGTTTTGTTTTATTTTGGATAATTTTTCCTCCAGCATTTTAAGGTTTACTACTCATTATTTAGCAGTGATTAATTTTTGTTATATAATCTGTCTTAAAGTTTAAGACAAATACATATAGGCCTTGGGAATTTTTCCATGTGTGCGTGCGTGTGTGTGTGTGTGTGTGTGTGTGTGTGTGTGCGCGCGCGTGCATGTGTTTTGCAGAGTCAAGTAGCAACTTAATGTATGCTGGCAGTTCAGCACCTAATTGAATGTTAAATTAAGGCCCTTCTAAGACCTCTAAATGGACTTTTCAGTTATGTAGTTCTGTTTACTCAAGGAGGTATCAGGGCCCGACTTTCATTCTCACACTATGCAAACATCACACATGTTGAATTTTCACCTTTTGCTTCTTTTAACTCAATGGTTATTAGTTTTATTATAGTTAGTATACAGATTGTTTTGTAATTTTTTATTTTTGTATCTTCCTTATGTGAAGATAAATCTAAATCTAGCTCCTATTAAGTCACCATAGTTTAATGAACAGAATTTTTGGGTAATTCTCTAATTTAATATTTTTCTGTCATTCAGAGGAAAAAATATCACAGGAGAAGTATGGTGCTTATTGAATTCATAACTTCAAAGATGGCATATGGCTTAATTTTTGTTTTCATACTATATTATTTGTTATATTTTATTAAATAGCATAAAGACTTCCACAGAGTATACAATATGTCTCAGCATACTAAAATTTATTTTAGACAGATAGTAATATTCATTTATATTGTATCACCAAGATTGTTATTCCACAATATGAACACTAGTTATCAGTATACAACTTTCTTGTATAGACTCTCACCTTAACTGGTCATTGGCCTAAATAATTTACCCATTTTAAGAACATCGATACAGATCAAGTAAACAAAAATCTCTAGAAATCAATACATAGGAGTACACTCCTATATTCCCAAGACTTCAAGGATTAAATCATAAGGATTCCAAAGCCAGCCTGGGCTGTTTAAGAAGGTATATAACAAAAGCTATACAAAAATAGTGTTCATTTTCATTAATGGAAAACAATAGAGAAGCAAAGGCCAAATTATCATTATTATCAGGATTAATATTAGCATGAAAGTACTAAAAATACATGGGTATTTCAATACGTAAGAGGTGTAAAGTATATATTTTGACCATTGAGTCTAGTTTATTTATGCTTACATGCTCCTGTATTAGCATTGTTCACTTTTGTATGCATGTGTAAGTAAGTGTGTGTGTGTGTGTATGTGTGTGTGTGTTAATATAAGAATGTACAATGTGTCTAATATTTGTTGGTGTTATGAACAGAAAATATCATAACTGAAAAGGAACTATTTTAACATTAGCTTCAAAAGTCTCACATCATAATAAATGTATTCTTCCTATGATTCATTAATGATAATAAATGAATCTCAATATGCTTGAAGTTATCTCAAAGTATCCACAATATACAAAGATTATGGAGCTACCACATTCTTTTTTTTTTTTTTCTAACAAGTGCAAAACATTATAGGTAAATTTAATGTTTACAGTTTAGGACACTAAAACTTGATAGAATGATGATTACATTTCAAGATGAATTACAGATTTATTGCCATTATCAAAGTCACCCATCCAAGTTTCCTCATAATATTGCACATTTGTTATTAAGTAAATATAAAAGTAAGGCTTAAAATGGACAGACATCTACAAGAGAGAGAAATCATAAAGACTCACCCATTCTGATGTCTGTACTTTCTTTTTTTATCAGATGCTTTCTTTATTTACAATATCTCCTTTCCCAGGTTCCCCTCCAAATTGAGAGTTTTGCTGTGTATAGTAGCCTGGGCTGGCATTTGTGTTCTCTAAGGATCTGTATGACATAAACCCAGGATCCTCTGGCTTTCATAGTCTCTGGTGAGAAGTCTGGTGTAATTCTGATAGGCCTGCCTTTATATGTTACTAGTCCTTTCTCCCTCACTGCTTTTAATATTCTTTCTTTGTTTTGTGTATTTGGTGTTTTGACTATTATATGGGGGGAGGAATTTCATTTCTGGTCTAGTCTATTTGGAGTTTTGTAGGCTTCTTGTATGTTCATTGGTATCTCTTTCTTTAGGTTAGGGAAGTTTTCTTCTATAATTTTGTTGATATTTACTGACATTACCTTGGGAGTCTTCACACTCTTCTATACCTATTATCATTAGGTTTGGTCTTCTCATTTCGTCCCGGATTTCCTGGATGTTTTGGGTTAGGAGCTTTATGCATTTTGTGTTTTCTTTGACTGTTGTGTCAATGTTTTCTATGGTGTCTTCTGCCCCTGAGATTCTCTCTTCTATCTCTTGTATTCTGTTGGTGATACTTGCATTTATGGTTCCTGACTTCTTTCCTAGGATTTCTATCTCCAGAGTTGTCTCTCTTTGTGATTTCTTAACTGTTTCTACTTCCATTTTTAGGTCTTGGATGCTTTTGTTCAATTCCTTTACCTGTTTGGTTGTGCTTTCCTGTAATTCTTTAAGGGATTTTTGTGTTTTCTCTTTAAGGGTTTGAACCTGTTTACCTGTGTTCTCCTGTATTTCTTTAAGGGAGTTATTCATGTTCTTCTTAAATTCCTCTATCACCACCGTGAGATATGAATTTTATATTCAAATCTTGCTTTTCTGGTGTTTTGGGATATCCAGGACTTGCTGTGGTGGGAGTACTAGGTTCTGATGAAGCCAAGTAATCTTGGTTTCTGTTAGTAAGAATCTTGAGTTTGCTTTTCGCCATCTGTTGATCTTTGGTGTTAGATGTTCTTACTGTCTCTGGCTGTAGGTAGTTCCTCTTGTGGGTCTGTAAGCCTGTGTCAGCACTTCTGGGAGATCAGCTCTCCTCTGGTAAGACCCACATACAGTGGGATGTGGATCAGTTGTCCCTCCTGAGTCCTGAGTCCCTGGGTTGGAGCACTCCTCAAAGGCAAGCTCTCTGCTTTCAGAGAAGGGGCAGAGAGAACTGTGGATCTGCATTCGCCCTAGGTGAAGAGGGAGGTAGAAAGGATCCTGTGCCGGCTCAGAGCTACTACATTCTAAGGAAAGAAAATAGACTTATGTTAGTTGTGTTTTTGTGGGTGTGTAGAAACGCAATGAACACAGCCACCCTTATATAGGAAAACATTTTACTGAAGCTAGCTTACAGTTTCAGAGGTTTAGTTCATTACTGTCATGGTAATAACTGTTGCAGTATGCAGGCAGATGTGAAACTAGAGAAGGAGCTGAGAATTCTACATTTTGATATGTAGGCAGTTGAAGGAGACCATATTGCACGCTATGCATAGCTTGAGCATAGGAAACCTCAAAGTCCACCACCAAAGTGACATACTTCTCCCAACAAAGCTACAACTACTGCTACAAAGCTACTTCTCTCCTTCTAATAGTGCTACTCTGTATGGATCATGCATTCGAACACAGGTGTCTATGGGGCTATGGGGCTATGGGGTTTAACTAGATATGGTCTATTTAAATCACAAGACCTAAGTTCAAAAGAAGAACAAGCAATGGAGTTAGTGGAGGAGGGAAAAAAGAAGGAATTAAAGTAACTGAATGCAATTCTTTGGTAAGCATATCTAGAATAATAGTTGTTCATTACTCAAAACTTTCACATAGAAATTCAATAACCAATGTAATAACGTTAAGAAATGGAAGGTTTAGGAGAATATTAAGCAAAGAGGCTGGAGCACTCTTAGACAGAAATAGTAACACTGAAAACAAGTTTTGTGGGCTGCCTTAGTCCCTTATTCCCTTTCACTTTCAATCATGTAGGATAAAGCCGCCAGCTTAAAGCAAGAGTCTCAGCCATCATCAGACAGATGTCTACCAGCTTCCTGCTCTTAGACATCCAAACCTCTAAAGCTTTGTGATATGAAGTATGTCTATTATTTACAAATCCCCCTATTTGAGCTATATGGCTATCAAAGCAGTAATAGACTATGGCAGTCATGTTTGCATTACTAAATTCAACATGCCTAAAACTAATATTCCAATATGAAGAATGGCAAATGTATTGTTGAGTTAGGTTACTGTGAAAGAGAATGTGCAAATATGTACAAGAAACCAGAGATTAAAGCAAGTGCTGAGTAAAGCTGTACTTCATTTTCCATTAGGTACTCACAGCATTTGATGAGAGTGAAATGAGGGTATACTGTTATGGTAGCCTACGATATTGACCACAAAGCCAGTTTATTGCACATCAAAGAAAAGAATAATTTTCATGCTAAGTATACTCTGAAAGTGTGTTCTTTTCCAAGTGAAGTGCTAATAAAATTAAAATGCACAATTCTATATGTCTCAGTGTTGTTTTTTAATCACTGTATTCATTGTATTTATTGAAAAGAATTGGTTCCAGAATAATTGAAGTTTTTCTTATACACTTTCATCATTGTTCAGGTGATACGAACATTAGAAATTGTTACATCCAAGATGCTGATGTAACTGAGTTAATGCAATATCTGGCTTCTATTTATTTTCCACACAAATTGACATTGTTTTACGTTCTGTGTTCATATCACAACAGGCTAAAGTCTTCTTTAAAGTTCTTTCAAACAAGCAGTGACATTTGTGGTACATGTACAAAGCTACCAAAAGCTACCTTTTCTGTTTTATATTAGCCTTGTTGCACTAACCAATGATCATATGAGTCTTAGAGTCCATATATGTTGGTATATGCTACAGTTTAGTCTCTGAAATAGATGGAGGCATAAAGCTATTATACTTACTACCACATGCCAAGAATTTGAAAATACACTTGACATATGTAGATGCTTAATACACACTTGTAAAGTAATCATGAGCAATTGATTCTTGCTTAAAATGTTCCTCATAGTAAGAAATCACCAAATTTGCCTACTGTAAGTCCTATGTAAATGGATAGCCCAGAGATGTACAGTAGAATCAAATACAATTGGCCAAAAAATAAATTCAATGAACGGATTAATTGGTGCCTTGTTCAGTCTTAATCATAGATGCTTCATCTGGCAGCAAATAAAAAAGGTGCAGAGACCCAAAGCCAAATATTATAAAATGAAAGCTTCTAAACCGGGGGTCTCCATTGATCCCCTCCCCCTGGAGCTCAGGGAATCCTGTGAAACAAGGAAGGAAATGTAGGAATCAGAGAGGACAGAGTACACCAGGAGTAAATGGCCCACTGAATCCACTAAGCAAGGCTCATATGGGCTCACAGATATTGAAGCAGCAAGCACCAGGCCTGTGTGAGTCTGCGCCATGTCCTGTGATTATATATTTGGGCTGTTAGCTTGATGTTTTGGTCCTAACTGTGGGAGCAGGTTTGTCTCTAAATCTTTTGCTGTATTTGCAATGACACTTAATATTTTGAAGTCTATAGAACTCTACTGTCCAACAACTTCTGAAAGGTAACCCATTTCTGTAAGTGGGCTTTTGATTTGTAAACCTATGGTGTTAAACATGGGAATTGCCGCCCTCTTATTGGATAACTCCAATTAAACACACACACACACACACACACACACACACACACACACACACATTACAGCCATAGTAGGCTTACATAAAAACTGTTTTGTAATGCCATCATTGTTACTTGTTTCCCTTCATAAGATACAAAATACTAATAGCTTGTTATATTTGTAAATACCAGTATATTGAAAAGCATTAGAAATACAATTTGCAAAAATTGTAAAAAGAAAAAAAAAAGATAGATGGATAGATAGATAGATAGATAGATAGATAGATAAATGATAGATGGATGATGGTTGGATGAATAGATGGATAGATGGATAGATGGGTAGATGGATGAATATAGATATAGATAACATGTAACATGGTGATCCTAGTTTCAGTGAAAAGGTTCAGGAGTTTCAGATCTGATGAAGCTGGGGGGCAAAGTAGTATGAGTATGGAGGTCCCTTTGAGCCAGTAGGCTGCTCAGGACATTCTGGCTTAGCCCATAGGACTCAGGGAGCAGGAAAGATGAGTGGGGTAAGCTAACCTGCATGGTCCAGAGTCTCTAAGTCTGATGAAGGTGGAAGGAGAAGTGTTGGGAAAATACAGGTCCAAAGGGGGAAAGCAGACTGCTTAGGGAAGGTTGTTGTGCCCAGGGGACTCAAGGAGCAATGTAGATTGGTGGAGAAAGGGAAGCTATCCTATATGGTTTAGGATCTGAAGGTCTGATGACATTTAATTTTCTTATCTAAGGTGTGTTGAATTTTCTTCATCAATAACATCTTTAAGATTGGAGAAATAAAAATATAATGATTTGTGAAGAAGAGAGGAAGTTTCTTCCCACATTTCTTCCTGTGAAGGTCTATTTTGATTTTGCTTATATATAATCAATATTATCATTTGTACTACAGGACATTGGCCTTTTCTCACATCATGACCAAAACTCTAAGCTCATTTGAAAGATTGGTTCTGAATTCAGTAAAAAGAATACTGATATATTCATGTCAAAAGAAGGGCATACATGATATTTTGGCATTGTTTTTCTGTGTGTCAACATTAAATAAAAAGGCTGATAATTCTCTTAGTATCACAAATGCCATCTCTTTAAAGCAGGAGTTTCTTTTCTTTTTTAGTGACAGCAGAACTAACAATGTGTCTTTTAAATTTTCTGTACAATGTACTGGGAAATGCATTATATGTATAGTCCTATATGCATTTTACCCAAATAATGACTATGCTTTTATTAGCTTTCAAACATTTTCTTTTTAAATAAACTTATTATGTACATTAAACAGTACATAATATAATACCTATGCTAATTAGTAATAATAAAGCAAGTACCCTGGTACAAGATGCAAAAGTAAATAATATAACTACTTTTTTATTGGTTATTTTGTTTATTTATATTTCAAATGTTATCCCCTTTCTCAGTTTGCCCTCAGAAAACCCTCCATTCAACCTCCTCTCCCCCTGCTACCTCAAAGGTGCTCCCTCACTTACCCATCCACTCCAGCTCCACTGCCCTATCATTCTCCTCTGCTGGGGCATCAAACCTTCACAGGATACAAGGCTTCCCTTCTCCTTGATACCAGATAAGGTATCCTCTGCTACATATGCAGCTGGAGCCATGGACACCTCCATGTGTTTTCTTTGGTTGGAGGTTTAGACCCTGGGAGCACTAAGGAGTCTGGTTATTTAATACTGTTGTTCTTCCTCTGGGGTTGTAAACCCTTTCAGCTCCTTCAGTCCTTCCCCTATTGTGGTTTCCATTCTCAGTCCCAGCATTGGCTGCAAGCATCCACTTCTGTATCAGTAACGCTCTGACCAAGTCTCTCAGGAAACATCCATATCAGGCTCCTGTCAGCAAGCATTTCTTGGCATCAGCAAGGGTTTGGTGGCTGCATATGGGATGGATGCCCAGGTGGGACAGTCTCTGAATGAGTCTCTATGCTACTCTTTGTCCTTGAATTTCCTTTAGACAGGAACAATTCAGGGTTAAAATTTTGTGAAGGGTGGGTGGCTCCATCCCTCAACCAGGAGCCATGCCTAAACTCTGGATATGGTCTCTTCAGGTTCTCTCTCCCCTTTGTTGGGTATTTCAGCTAATGTCATCCTCATTGGGTCCTGGGAGCGTCTTGCTTTTCTGGCATCTGGGACTTTCTGGTGGTTTTAACCTTCCTAATGATGCAATTCTTCAATACAGTTTACATGTTGTGGCAACTCCCAATCATAAAATTTTATTTTCCTCGATACTCCATAAATTTATTTTCCTACTGTTATGAATCATAACATAAATATCTGATATCCAAGATAACTGACATTTATTCCCCCACTTTGTGGTCACCTACTACAAGTTCAAAACCACTGATTTAAGGCATATTGAAAACATTTATTAGTAATTTTGGAGAAACATTTATGAATACATAAATTCTATAAGTTGAGGTGCTTTAATTCTTAGAAAAATCATCATGATATATAATTACATTAAAACATGTCAAGCATAGAGGAAAAGCGATAGGGAGATATCATAAATGATGGCAAGTTTTGGGAAGGCTTTTGATTATACATTATAAACATTTATTGATATATTCCTGAAAGAGAACTTACCTAACTTCCCCATCCAACCTGGAATTTTGGAAGAAAAATGCTAAAACCCTTTTAAAAGCTTGCTCCAGTGAACAGATTGATGGTTAATCCATCATGTGCAATAGAGAAGGTAAAGGTGGCCAAGGTTAGGGATACACTCTATAATCTTTCTGATATGGAGATTAAGAAAATTAAAAATAAGAACATTGATTGGACAGGCATATTCACTCTTGCAATTCTCGAACTATACACACACCTTCCCCATGTTTCTGGCAAAGAACCATATAACTGCATACTATACCTTGAAGCTGACACATTTGTAGATACCTCTCTAAAAAAAATCACCAACTATTTGTGTATAAGTAAACCATCTAGTTCAGCCCCGCTCTCTCTATATCTATCTCTGTATCTCTCTATCCTGATATCATTCCATTGGGACTAAGGATACTAAAGTCTTTTTCTTTTTACTTTTAATAATGAAAATTATTAAATCTCAACCATACTGGGATTTAAAGGTTTAATCTTAGTTCTTCATATATGTTTTCTTGTTCCATGAAATTTATATCAAATGAGCCATGCTGGGATTACTATGCAAAATGATTTTGAATATTAGGTGGCTTTTTTTTCTTTCAAATAGAGTAGTATAATCAGAAAACAGTAAGTTAAGCTATCAACAGAAAAATCTGCTTTGGTGGTACAACATATGGATCTCCATGTAAGTGTAAAATTTATTAAAGAAGTTCTTTTTTTTTTAAGTATCAAACAAAAAGACAGATGGGTTGCAAATTTAGTAGAAAATTCTAGGAAAAGGACAATAAATTGCCAAAATGAACAATAATTATGCAAAAACCAAATTAAAAAGCCCCAAATTCATGTAATGCTACCTAATGTAGGTCAAATTTTATTCAATATGTTAATCAGCTGATGAGAATTTAAGAAGAAACACACTGATTGCCTTAGAAGGTGAGGGAATGAGGAAGAAATTGTAAATTCTATGGTGTATAAAATATGATACTCTACTATTGAAATTAGAGCTCTGGTTTTATGCACAAAATGAGATTTTCCTAAAGAAAAATTAAATAGTCAGAAGAAATGACAAGAAAAATATTGTTATTCTTTTCAGCAACCATAATTATTGCCTTGCTTTTCCCATGCATTAGTCAATTGACACATATATCCTCATTTCTACTCTGCAACAGCTAAAGCGAAGTATTGAACTTCTCAAAAAGGCTACTTGAAGAGATGATTAACTATATAGGGAAATACAGAAAAAGAACATTTTAAACATTTTTAGATAGATTATAATTTAACTGCATATTTCTTCTTTTCTTTTCTACTCTCTAAACCTACTCTGCTTTCCTTTAAATGCATAACCTTTTTAAAAAGTGATTGTTAGTGCATAGATATATGCGTGTTTGTATGTATATATGTATTAAAAATACATGCCAGTCTGTATAATGCTAACCATATGTATATTTTAAGGGTGACCATTTGACATTAGAAAACTAACACTGTGCCCTTTCCTGCAGAAGACCATCTCCCCTGTTTCTGGCTTTCCTCAAATGCCTTTAATTCTTTGTGTATGGCTGAAATCTTGTGGACTGTTCTTTGTTCAGTTTGGAATATTCACTAGTGTTGTCTTTGTTCAGTTCCCATTTGGTCAGTCATCTTGTTTAGACTTTATAGATGTAGCTTTTGATATTACTGGAGAGCTCACCTCAAAGAAAAATCCATGAATCTATGGCTCTTGCAATATTTCTGTCTACTTTTTCACACTGTTCCTTGGAGTCAGGAATTTGTTGTAAACATATCCACTCGGACTAGACTCCAGGAATCTGATTTTGCTTATTTGTGGTTTTCTCTAATAATGGTCTTCTCTTGCAAAGACAAGTTTCCTTCATTATTAAAGAAATATACTAAATGTATCTGTGGGTATGAGGAAAACTGTTATATAGTGTTGATAAATTTAATGCTAGATTTAATAAGTTAGTGATGGTAGATTCTTCTCCAATAACCATAACTTCACTAGAACTGAACAGTTAGATAGGTGTCTCTTCCCAGGCACAATCTTACTCTTTTTGAGCAGATCTTAAGTTCAATTGGAGAATTTTGTTTGTTTGTTTGTTTGCTTGCTTGCTTGTTTGTTTGTTTTTCACTGGCAAGGTATATGTGCCACCACTGCAACCTTCAGGTTATCAGCCCATACTTGGTGTTGATGTCAAAAAGATTCCAAAACACACAGTCTCTTACTGTTGCCCTTTGTTAATTTGCAAGTTGTAAGTCCCTATTGCCAAACACACTGTGTACCTTAAAATAGGTCTTCAACACTCCAGAGGTAAAGCTTAATTGAAACCCTCTCCTCACAGACTATTTATCATGGTACCAGAAGGTACCCTGCAAGCCTCCAAAGGGGGGAAGTAACTAAAGCCTTACCCAGCTTTAATGACTGTGAATGACATTAACATCCAGAAACTAAATATTGAACACCAGAAAAGCTATCTAACATTATGTTAAAACTGAATTGGTGTATTAAAAAAATGTATTCTTTTTATTAATAAATTAAGGCTTAATTATTTGAAAAGCATTACTTACTTGAAAGTTTAATTTCACCCTGTTGCTCAGCTCCATCTGCAGAGGCAGACAATCAGCTAGTCCACTCCTCTGAAGACTCCACAGCCTGAGGCATCCCTAGAGATCTGCTGCATACAGGATAAATGAAAAGCACACTCCCAAAGTCCCACAGCTTCCACAGAGAGCCCAGGGGACTTCGGACCCATCACCTCCCCAAAATCCCCCAACCCCAAATTCAGTCCCTTTCCCGCTGGCACATTCTGCCAGAGTAGATTAACACCTAGTCTGATCCCCTGAAAACACTAAAGTTTGAGGGCAACCCAGGAGTTTCCTCTGCACACAAGACAACTGGGCAACCTACAACATAGTCTGAAGATCTCCCAGGGGCTCCCTAGCATGCAAGGCAACTGACTCAAAACTGAAAACCTCTCTGGAGTTCTACTGCATACAGGAAAACAGAAACTACAGTCCATAGGCCTCACTGGAGAACATTTTCATGCAGGACAACAGCTTGACTGCTCTTCTGAAAGCCCAACAGTCTGATAGCCTCCCAGATGATCTACAACAGCCAGGGTAACAGATAAGCAGCTTCTTTACCCCTCTGCAGACCCCTGCAGTCGGAAGGCCCCAGAGGAGGCCTACAACATTCAGGGCCACAGGCCTACCAGGAGAACTGAAGCAACCCAGAGAAAAAACCAGCAGTCTCCAGGTAGAGACACCCAGACCAGCAAACACCAGGAATAACCAGATGGCTAGAGGCGAGCACAGTACCATAAGCAACAGAAGCCAAAATACGTGCGCATTATCAGAATTCAGTTCTCCCATCACAGCAAGCTCTGAATATACCAACATACCTGAAAATCAGGAAGCTGACATAAAATTCTATCTCCTGAAGATAATAGAGTCCTTTAAGGAGGATACAAATAACTAACTGAAAGAAATACAGGAAAGCAGGTAGAAGCCCTTAAAGGGAAAACAAATAAATCTCTTAAAGAAATATAGGAAAACACAAACAGGTAAAGGAATTGACAAAAGTGGTTCAATACCTAAAAGTGGAAGTAGAAACAATAAAGAAAACACAAATGCAGGCAACCATGGAAAAGGAAAACCTCGGAAAGAGATCAGGAATTTCAGATGTAAGCATCACTAACAGGATATAAAAGATTAAAAAAAAAAGAGAGAGAGAGAGAATCTCAGGTGTAGAACACACCATAGAAGAGATTGACACAACTTTCAAAAAAATGAAAAAAAAAATCCTAACCCCAAAACATCCAGGAAATCTAGGATACAATGAGAAGACCAAATCTAAGAATAATTGGAATAGAAGAGAATGAAGATTCCCAGCTCAAAGAACCCAAAAATGTCTTCAACAAAATCATAGAAAAAAAAATTACCCAACCTAAGGAAAAAGATGGCCATAAAAGTACAAGAAGCCTATAAAATACCAAATAAATTGGACCAGAAAAGAAAATCCTCTTGTTACATAATAATCAAAACACTAAATACACACAACAAAGAAAGAATATTAAAACTGCAAATGAAAAGGGCCAAATAACATATAAAAGCAGACCTATCAGAATTATACCAGACTTCTCAACATAGACAAGGAAAGCAAGAAGTGCCTGGACAGAGGTCATACAGAATCTTAACGAATAGGAGTGCCAGACCAGGCTACTATGCCCAGCAAAACTTTCAATCAACATAGATAGAAAAAACAAAATATTCCAGGAAGAAAACCAAATTCAAAAAATATATATAAATAAATCTACCCTATAGAGAATTCTAGAAGGAAAACTCCAACACAAGGAGGGTAAATACACCAAAGAAAAGACAAGATATTAATCATCTCACAAAAAAAGCCAAAAGAGAACCACATGTACGTAAGGCTACCTACAAAATCAAACATAACAGGAACTAACAATCATCTGTCATTAATATTTCTCAATAACAATGAACTCAACTCACTGATAAAAAGGCATATGCAAATCGATAGGATACAGAAACAGTATATACATTGCTACATAAAAAAAAAAAAAAACAAAACACACCTCAATAGAAAGACAGGTACTACATCACAGTACAAGGCTAGAAAAGTCTTCTAAGCAAATGGTCTCAAGAAACAAGTTAGAGTCGACATCCGAATATCCAATCAAATAGACTTTTAACCAAAAGTTATCAGGCAAGATAAGAAAGGACACTTCATACCCGTCAAAGATAAAATCTACCAAGATGAACTCTCAATTCTGAATATCTATGCACAAATGAAAGGGCACCATCATTCATAGAAGAAACCTTACTAAAGCTCAAAGCACACATTGAACTCCATACAATAATAGTGGGAGACTTAAACAACCCATTCTCACTCATGGACAGGTTTTTGAAACAGAAACTAAACAAAGACACAGTGAAATTAAAAGAGGTTATGAATCAACTGGATTTAGCAGATGTCTTCAGAACATTTTACTCTAAAAAGAAAGAATGCTTCTCAGCACCTCATGGTACTTTTTCAAAATTGACCATATAATTGGGCACTAAACATGCCTCAGCTACTACAAGAAGATTAAAATAATCCTATGCATTTTATTATATCACCATGGCCGAAGGTTGGTCTTCAATAACAACAAAAACAACAGAAAGCCCAAATCCTGTGAACAACTCTCTTCTTAATGATAACTTGGACAAGAAAGAAACAGCGAAATAAATTAAAGACTTCTTGGAACTCAATAAAAATGATGACAAAACATATCCAAACTGATGGGAAACAATGAAAGTAGTGCTAAGATAAAATTCATATCACTAATTACCTTGGTAAAGAAATTGGAGACGTCATACACTAGCAAATTAACTGCAAACCTGAGAGCTCTAGAATAAAAAAGAAGAAGCAAACATACCCAAGAGGAGTAGAGAGCAGGAAAGAGTAAAAGACAGAGCCAAAATCAACCAAATAGAAACAAAAGGAACAGTACAAAGAACAAAGAAAACCAAAACTTGGGTCTTTGAAAGAATCAACAAGATAGATAGACCCCTAGCCAAATTAACTAAAGGGCCCAGAGGCAGTATCCAAATCAACAAAATCAGAAATGTAAAGGGATATGTAGCAACAGAAACAGAAGAATTTTTTTAAAAAAAAGATCAGATTCTACTACAAAAGCATATACGCAACAAAACTAGATAATCTAGATGAAATGGATGGTTTTCTAGACAGATACCACACACCAAAGTTAAGCCAAGATCAAGTAAACTTTCTAAGTAGGCCGCTATCCCTTAAGGAAATAGAAGTGACTAAAAACCTCCCAACCAAAAAAAGCACAGGGCCAGATAGCTATAGTGCAGAATTCTACCAGACCTTCTAACAAGACATAATACCAATATTTCCCAAAATATTCCATAAAATAGAAACAGAAAACTACCTAATTTATTGTATGAAGCTACAATTACTCTGATATCTAAACCACACAAGGACCCATCAATACAAGAGAACTTCAGACCAATTTCTCTTATGAATATCAATGCAAAAATACTCAATAAAACTCTTGCAAACTGAATCCAAGAACATATCTAATCCACCATTCAGTACAATCAAATAGGTTTCATCCCAGGGATGCAAGGTTGGTTCAATATCCAAAAATCAATTGATGTAATGCACTATATGTACAAACTCAAAAAAAAAAAAAATCACATGTTTGTCTCCTTAGATGCTGAAAAAGCATTTGACAAAATACAACACCCCTTCATGATAAAAGGACTGGGGAGGCCCATATCTAAGTGTAATAAAAGCAATTTGTTGGCTGCAAGCCAACAGCCAATGTCATATTAAATGGAAATATACTTGATGCAATCTCACTAAAATTGAGGACAAGAAAAGCATGCTCACTCTCCCTATGTCTATTCACAATAGTTCTTGAAGTATTAGCTAGACAACAAAAAGAGATCAAAAGGGTACAAATTGGTAAAGAAGAAAGGTATAACTCCTTGCATGATACTATATATGTGACCCCAAAATTCTACCAGAGAATTTCTCCAGCTGATAAACAACTTCAGCAAAGTGGATGGTATATAAAATTAACTCAAATAAATCAGTAGCCTTTCTTTATACAAGCGATAAACAGGCTGAGAAAGAATTAGGGAAACAATTCCTTTCACAATATCCACAAATAATATATAATATCTTATGGTAACTCTAACCAAACAAATGGAAGATCTGTATGACAATAACTTCAAGTCTCTCAAGAAAGAAGGAATCCTCTATTGCTGGTGGGATTGCAAACTTGGACAACTACTCTGGAAATCAATCTGGAGATTCCTCAGAAAATTGGAAATAGATCTACCTGAAGATCCTGCTATACCACTCTTGGGCACATACCCAAAAGTTGTGCTACTATGCCACAAAGACATATGTTCCATTATGTTCATTGTGGCCTTGTTTGTGATAGCCAGAAGCTGGAAACAACCCAGAAGTCCCATGACAGAAAAACAGATACTGAAAATGTGGTTCATTTACACAATGGAATACTATTCAACTATTAATGCTACGCTCACTCTAATGAAGTCTTTTGATGAGCCCAAAAACTTGGCCACAGACCACAGGCAAAAGCTTCAAAGGAAGCCAGTCTCTTGGAGTTCATTCATTTCCCTAACTCAGAGGTAGCCCAGATATGTCCTTGTGAACTCATGTGCTAGGTACTCACCAAGATACGATTTACTAATATCTAGACAAAACTGGACATTGCTCTCTAACCTTTACCAATGTTGCAACATCCCTGGCTTGGAATTTCATAAAGAATGTTACACATCCAGACTAATTGCCTTTGGCATTGTGGGTAGGGCTTTGAAACTTACAGAATGGGAGACTTATCCCAGGGCAAAGTCAAGTAGAATCCTCACTTTCAGTCACGTACTGCAACTGAGCCACTTCTAGGAATTAGCAAGAATGAGACTTCCAGAGACATGTCTCTACAAGCCCAGAAGATTAGAACAGTGGGTGTTTTACTAAGGATGGATGGGACCTTGAGCCAAGTGTATTTGTGTGTGAGACAGTGTACATCAGTCAACAGCAGAGTATTTTAGCTTCAGGCCTAATGCGGTCCACAGCCTCCCAGGCCCAGAGCACTCAGGCCCGGGGTGCAGCGCCTGTCCAGAAGAGATGGTTGTTTTAGACCCAGTGATGTTTAAATGGCCTCAAATGTACCTCGACTGCTGAGCTGCCAGATTTTTCATTTCTCTTTTGCAATGACTGTAAAAGTCTGATGCCATTTTTGAGAAATACACTCAGATTCAGCACTTCCTTGTGTTGACTCTGTTATCCGCCGAATTTTTTGCCCACCTGACCAGAAATCTACTCATCCTGTGGAACAAGGGATTCCAGCAGAGGACCCAGTCTGTGGCATATTAAGAATGAGGACACCCTAAGTTTTGCAGGCAAATTAATGCAACTAGAAAATATCATCTTGAGTAAGGTAGCTCAAATTCACAAGGACATGCATGGTATGTACTCACTAATAAGTAGATATTATCAAAAAGAGAACAGAATACCCAGGATACAGTCCACGGAACTCAAAATGGTTAACAAGCCAAAGAGCCCAAGTGAGCATGCCTCAACTCCACTTGGGAGGGAGAAGAAAACAATCACAGGAAGGGGGAAGGAAGGAGGATACTGGGTGGAAAAGGTAAAAAGGTACTTAATCAATTATTGGGTGGGGGTTATAAGACTGAAGCCCTGAGGGTCAACAGAAAGAATTCAAACAGGCAAGCTTGGGAGGTAGGGGCACTCTCAAGAATGTACCAGAGATCTGAGAGGTGAGAGACTCTCAGAACTCAAAGGGAGGGACCTTAGATGAAATTCCCAACAGTAGGGAGAGGGAACTTATAGACCCTATCTCTAGCAGGAAGTCAAAGCATCAAATGAGGAATGAGTTTGCCATCCCACAGTCAAAACTCTGACCTATAGTTGTTTCTGTCTGAAAGAACTGCAGGGATGGAAATGGGCAGGAGTCTGAGGAAAAAGTAGGTCCAGCAACAGGCCCAAAGTGGTAGCCAGCTCAAGGGGAGACCTCAAGACCTGACACCATTACTGAGGCTATGGCATGCTCACAAAAAGGGACCTATCATGACTGCCTTCTGAAAGGCCCAACAAACACCTGAACAAGTCAGATGCAGATACTTACATCCAATCAATGGACAGAAAGAAGTCAGTGACCCCTGTGGTTGAATTAGGGAAAAGCTGGAAGAAGCTGAGGAGGAGGGCAGCCTTGTAGAAGGACCAGCAGTCTCAATTAAACAGGACTCCCTGAGATCTCTCAGACACTGGACCACCAACCAGGCAGCATACACCAGCTGATATCAGGCCCCCAACACATATATAGCAGAGGACAGCTGGGCTTGGGTTCAGTCAGGGAAGATGCATATAACCCTAAAGAGACTGGAGGATAGGTTTGATTGGAGGGGGGATGGGGACATCCTTGTGGAGCCAGGAAAGGAAAGGAGGTATGGGATCTGGAACAATCAGAGGGTAGATCAGGAAGGGAATAAATCTGGAGTGTAAAGGAAAAAATTAAATAAATTTTTTTTAAAAGATTCATTTCTTTTCTAAAGCTCATAGCTGAGTTTATGGCAAACTACCCAAGGGAATCTACTATTTATGTTTCTCTAAGTAAATGTTTTGATAAACTGATTTATCAATAGTTTTATACCCATCTTTTACTGCTACTTTTGGACATGAAAAAAAGAAGCTTTGACTTGTGATTGGAAATTATTTATGAGTGTAGAGACTCATAAATAGTCAAAATTATGAGTAACACAAAAACTCAATTATAAATAGCACATCTATATTATTCCCTGTACCCAAAGCTCATGGTACATCGTACAAGAGAAAACATAAAGAATATAAAACCTGGAGGATGGAAAAATATTGATATGGTGTCCTCTAAACATGACTTAAGTATGACACTGGTGACCTCACAGCAGTTCTGATTGGCTGCATAAGACCTACACAACATTGGGAAGATTGGGTATGTATATCTTTCTATTATTTTTGTGTGTGTCTGTAGGTTTTGGGCAGATAATTCAAGAGATCTCATTCCTTGATGTGAGCCTATTTGTAGTTAGTGGCCACTGAGAGAGCAAATATTTTCTTCAGTTATAAAGACACAGTATTTGTATTACTATAGATCAGTGGTACAATATGGAGTCAGGAATGGTGATTCAACTGGAATGTTAGGTTATTTGTGTGTTTCTTTAGAACTGTTCAAGCTATCATGGGTTTTTTTTGTTTTTCCATATGAAGTTGAGTACTGTTCTTTCACAATCTGTAAAGATTGTGTGGGAATTTTGTTGACAACTGCATGAAACTTCTAGATTACTTTTGATAGGGTAGCCATTTTTACTATGTTAATCCTTCAAATCCATGAGCATGCAAGTACTTTACATCTCATAACATATTCAGTTTCCTTCTTCAAGACTTGAAGTTTTGTCATACATATATTTCATTTGTTTGTTTACAGTTACCCCAAGATATTATATATTACTTCAGCTCTTGTGAAGGTTGTTGTTTCCCGGATTTCATTCTCAGCCCTATTGTCATTTGTATGTAGCAGGGCTACTAAATTGTCTTATTCCTGATTGCTTTGGATTTCTTTCTATTCTATTTGACATTGGTTATATTGGCTTGCTGTAAATTGTCTTTACTATATTTAGGTATAGCCCTTGCATTGCAGATCTCTCTAAGACTTTTATCATGAATGGGTGTTAGATTTTGTGAAAAGCTTTTTCAATATCTGCTGAGATGATCGTGTAGGGTTGTTTTGATCTTTGACATGTTTATATGTTGGAACATTGACAGCTTTTCATATGTTGAACCTGCATTACTGAAATGAAGCCAACTTGACCATGATAGATGATATTTTTGATATGCTCTTGGGTTCCATTTGGAAAAATTTTGTTGACTGTATTTTATCAATGTTTATGATGGAAATTGTTTTGTAAACCTTGTTTATGAATGTTTGAATGGTTTGTTTATCAGAGTGTGGTCTCATGAAATGAATTTGGTACTGTTCTCTTTTTATTTTTTGGAATAATTTGCGTAGCATTGATATTATGTCCGAATATCTGGTAAGATTTCTGCTCCCTTTCTGTGACTGATTCTATTTCCTTAGGGGTTATGGTTTAACTTAAATTATTTATCTGACCTTCATTTAACTTTTTTAATTAGCATCTATTGAGAAAATTGTCCATTTTATTTAGATTTTATAATTTTGTTGAGTACAGGTTTTAGTAGTATAACCTAAGGGTTCTATGGATTTCCATGGTGTTTGTTTTGTTGTTAGTTTTCACTTTTATTCTTTTTTTAATTGTGTCAATTTGAATATTCTCTCGGTGTCTTTAGTAATTTGTATAATAGTTTGTTAGTCTTGTTGATTTTCACAAAGAAGCAACTATTTGCTTCATTGATTCTTTGTAGTATTCTCTTTCTGTTTTATTAATATCAGCATTGAGTTTCATTATTTCCTGCCTTCTACTCTTCTTGCATTAGTTTGCTTTACTTTTTAAAATTGTTCTAGAGCTTACAGGTTTGCTCTTAAGTGAAGTCTCATAGTGTTATGATTTTTCCTGTTATCACCACTTTCATTATTAAGTTAATATAATTGTTTCTCAGAGAACTGGATATCAGTTTACTGAAAACTCAGTTATACAACCTCTGGGTATATACCCAAAGGATGTTCTACCATACATCAAGGACACCTGTTCAACTATGCTCATAGCAACTTTAGTCATAGAAGGCAGACACTGAAAACAACTCTTATATATCTCAACCAAAGAATGGATAAGAAATGTCATACATTTACATGATAGTGTGTCACTCAGCTGTTAAAAACAATAACATTATGAAATTTGAAAGCAAGTAGATGAAACTAATTCAAAT